>PVIA01004423.1:0-138957 GCA_004024845.1 Tonatia bakeri | reverse complement strand
TGATGTAAATATTGTTCTGTCGTGGGATAGCTGAAAGTATAATTAACACACTTTTTTGCATTTAACATCAATGCAGAGTAACTGCATTTCCACATTTTAGCTACCCACACTGCCTGTTTTATATTCATGTATTCACTCATTCATACCAGTTTTCAACAAGTATTTGCTCATGATCTACTTAATGTAAGATACTGAATGAACATTTTGGAATCAAAAAAGTTTTCATCATGTCCCTGCATCTAAAGTATTAATCAATGAATGAATTTGCAGTAACTATTTTATCTCTTGGAGTACAGAATGAGATGAGGCAGTGAAGGATGTAATATGAGAAAAACAAAGCAGGGACTTCTGGTCAAGATAGAGGTGTAGGTGAACACACCTCGCCTCTGTGCACAACTCTAGCAAAAACACAACTAGATTATAAAGCAAATATCACCCAGAACTGTCAGAATTTTGAGCTGTGTGGAAGTTCAACAAGAAAGGATTTAAAGAAGCCACATTCATCCAGACAAGTAGGAGGGGCAGAGAGACATGGAAAGGATGAGACCTGCAGAGAGGCAGAGATGGGAACAGGCAGTCCCACATTCACATCTGGTGGATAAAAATTGACAGGGATACCTCAGTCGTGAGGGATCCCAGCCCCACACCAGACCACCCAGCCCAGGGTTCCAGTGCCAGGAAGATGAGTCCCCATAAATTCTGGCTGTAAAAACCAACAGGGTCTGAAACTTTCTTTGTTTTGGGGCAGCGAAAGAAACTGCGGGATTCTCTAGAGACTCCTCTTACAGGGCCCACAACAGACTTGGGTCTCACACAGACCCACCCGCTCTGGGATTCAGCACCACGGTAACAGGTAGAAGGGCACCAGTGGCATACAGGGAGAAGTTGAAGTGTGAGTGCTAGGATACAGTTACTTCCTGGGAAAACCTTCAGAGGCCAGGCAGTGGCATTATCCCTTCTCCCAGCCACCCCCACACAAAGCAACAGAGCAATGACATGGGCTGTCCCACCGTGGGCATTACCTAAGGCTCTGCCCCATCCAACTTATAGGCACACTTTTCTACAACAGGCCATGCTACTGAGACAAGAAGTCAAAGCAGTTCTACCACAGAAACAAACACAGGGAGGCTACCAAAATGAGGAGACAAAGAAATATGGCCCAAATACAAGAACAAACAAAACTCCAGAAAAAGAACTAAACAAAATGGAGATAAGCAATCTGTCAGATGCACAGTCCAAAACACTGGTTATCAGGATGCTCAAGGAACTCACTGGGTACTTCAACAGCATAAAAAAAAACGAGGCAGAAATGAAGGTTGCATTAAGTGAAATTAAATAAAAAATCTACAGGAAACCATCAGTGGAGGGGAGAAAGCTGAGAATTAAATCAACAATTTGGAACCCAAAGAAGGAAAAAGCATGCAATCAGAACAGCAGGAAGAAAAAATAATTAAAAAAAAAAAAAAAAAGAGGATAGGCTTAGGAACCTCTGGGACATCTTTAAATGTACCAACATCCAAATCATAGGAGTGCCAGAAGAGGAAGAGAAAGAGCAAGAAACTGAAACCTTACTTGAAAAAGTAATGAAAGAAAACTACTTAATTTGGTGAAGAAAACAGACATACAAGTCTAGGAAGCACAGAGTCCCAAACAAGATGGACATAAAGAGGACTACACCAAGACACATCATAAATAAAATGCCAAATGTTAAAGATAAAGAGAATTTTAAAAGCGGCAAGAGAAAAGCAGAGTTACCTACAAAATAGTTCCCTTAAGACTATCAGCTGATTCTCAAAAGAAACTTTGCAGGCTAGAAGGGACTGGCAAGACACATTCAAAGTGATGAAAAGCAAGGACCTACAACCTAGATTACTCTATCCAGCAAAGCTATCATTTAGAATTGAAGAGGAGATAAAGTGTTTCCCAGACAAGATAAAACTAAAGGAGTTCATCATCACCAAGCCAGTATTGTATGAAACGTTAAATGGAATTATATAAGAAAAAATAATATCAGAACTATAAACATTAAAATGTCCATAAATTCACAAATATCAGTAATTGAATCCAAATAAACTAAGCAAACAAGTAGAACAAGAACAGAATCATAGATATGGAGATCATTTGGAGTGTTATCAGTTGGGAGAGGGAAGGGGAAGAATGGGAGGAAAGGTGCAGGGATTAAGTATCACACATTGGTAGGTACAGAATAGATGGGGGATATTAAAAGAACAGTATAGGAAACGGAGTAGCCAAAGAACTTATATGCATGACCCATGGACATGAACTAAGGGAGACGACTGTTAGAAGGAATGGGGGTACCAGCCGTCGGGGGGGCAAAGGGGAAAAATTGGGGCAACTATAACAGCATAATGAATAAAATATATTTAATAAAAAAAGATAAAGGGGGGTAATGAGGGGTGTTGTTTGTGGAACCATAGTGCTTGCTTCAATTGGAACATGAACTGCCCTGTTTACAAAAGTGTCTGCAGCCAAGTGTGTATGTCTACAGGTGTCTACATTGCTTTTCTAGGTTAGGTATTGTTGGGTTTTAATATTTACTGATATGTAATAGTAAATATTAAATAGACAAACCAACAATATGGGTTTATGCTATAATATTAGAGTTAACAGCCCTGACCAGTGTCACTCAGTTGGTTGGGCATTGTCCTGCAAGGAGAGGTTGCCATTTCGGTTCCTGGTCATAGCACATGCCTGGGTTGCAGGTTTGATCCCCAGTGAGGGCATTTATGAGAGGCAACAAATCAATGTTTCTCTCTCACATCGATGTTTCTCTCCTTCTCTTTCTCCCTGCCTTTCCCTCTCTCTAAAAACAAATAAATAAAAGACTTTTTAAAAATAGTGAACAAAACTGAAAGAAAATTGGTTCATGCATGGACTAGTGAAACAATGTGAAATTGACATTAATGGACTAAGGGAAAAAATAACTTTTCTAATGAAGAACTAATAAAGAAAGAACTTTCATTCTGGAAGTTCTTCATTCTTTGAAATGATAAGGAAGTATTGATGACTTTAAACTCAGCTGACCAATTGTGGTAAAGATCCGATACCTCAAAGAGATTTTCAATTTTGGAATACTCATAGTTCTAAAAATAAAGGTGTTTGAACACAATTGCTTTTTTCTATGCTTCTGTTGAAAAAATACAGGGGAGAAAAAGAATTTTTACCAGGATTTGGAACCCATTATTTACCTTTGTGATGGAATTAAAAAAAAAAGTATTTTGAATAAAGGGGACTTCAGGAGGAAATTGTGTCTAAGAAACAATGCTGGTTTGTGTAGGAAAATCTTTACAGAACAGGGTTAGAAGATGAATAGTTACAGTTTATCCCTATTAAATGGGAATAGCAAAGCATAGAAAAAATATTGGTAATTTAAACTTACCATAATTTTGTATCTGGTTTCTTGAGCAGTTCTGTCAATTTAGAACCAACATTTGACAGGAAGGAAGAGTTCCCAACATCAAAACACTAGGATGTGTCAGACCACTAGGAGAGAAGTTTTGTTACTTCAAAATAACTCCCTTAACAGGGTATAATGGAGAAGGTAAAACAGCAGTTCACCCCATCGCTGTTGTGTGTTCAGTGAAGTTCTATTCATAAACTGAAACGCGACTTAAACTCAGCTTAGCTTTGATATGCTGGGAAACAATGTAGTGGTGAGCTGTCAGTGACAGTGTGGTTCCTTTTGAGCAATGCTATCTTGTGTAGTGTGTGGAGCTTGTGATCTATGCAGCCTCCACATTTAAGCAAGGTTGAAGGGACTGCTGTTGAAATATGGATCACTCCAGCCCTGTCCATGCACATAGGCAACTCTTCTTTGGTTTCTTCTACTGCGATAATAAAAAGTACTAAATCAATAAGCAGCAAAGGAAAGATGAAACATTAGGGCAGTAGGATACTAGAGTTAAAACCGTCTTGGCACAAACTTAGTTGCTTAATGTAGTTGTGAGATAATAGATATCTGTGAAAAACTGGCTGTTGGTTTTCTTGATTAAAGGAAAAGTGATAGTAAGAAATACTCTAATGCTGCTTAAAAGTAACTGATATTTATTTGGGGCCAGGAACCATACAGTGTTTATGTAAAATGTCTAATTTAATCCTCTCAACAGTCCCATGACATTGGTATTATCTCCACTCTACAGAAGAAAAGGAATTGAGGCAAAAGAGTTTAACTTGCTGAAGATCTCACAGACAGTAAATGATGGGCATGGAATTCAGATAGTAGAAAGTCTAACTTCAGAAACCAAGTTATTAATATTTTCTATGTTTACACAGACAGCCTACCCATTTCCCCACAGAATTTAGCTTTTTCCTGTATCGTTTCATCAGAAAACCATCTTTTTAAATAACCTCTTAAAAAGTACAGCACGTTGTTATAACTTAAAATACTATATATGACATCATGCAATCTTAAAACAGAATGCCTACTTTAGAAGTCCTATGAATAATTTGGCAAAAATAATCTACCCTATTTTTTAAATGTAGTAGATTGAATAAAAAAGAAATTCTACTTAAGACAAATTAAAATACTGTAGAACCAAGTTCAACTTTTTTTCTTTTCCACTCTGATAGACACAACAGAATCAAGCACTCCAATCTCAGATCCTTAGAGTTCACCATCCAACTTTTAACTTGTTCCCTATCCCTCTCAAATCTTTTCCCATTACTTTCCCATTTCTCTCCATTGAAAATCTGAGCCATTCCCAAATTCTGTAAGATTTAGCTCTCATTTCCTTCATTCCCCATCTCTTCAATTTTTGCATATTGTGTCACTGTGGAAATAGGCTACAAGGCTTGAAATCCATGAATTCTCTCCTGCTAAGTCTAGAGAATTTACCCACATATGGATCCATTTTTCCAGTCTCTTCTCAGAAGGTAAGGCCTCCTCCCCTTCTGGTTCAAATCAAATTCTCTTAGTGCTCTTGGTTCCATCCCCTCCAACTCTTTAAGGAATTTGAACTATTAATTTTCCAGCATATCTTTTGTGCTGTTGTAGTTTTGCCAAATACACTGCTACCATGCCCACTAGTTCTTATGAAGACAATCCACCCATAGTCTTTGTAAAGGAGCAGCCGTGTTTTATACCATGTAAACTCCTGTGTATTAACTGATAGCGCCTGTTGCAAAAGGCAGCCAATTTAAAGGCTGGGCAAAAAAATTAAGACATGTCCATGGCATGAAAAGATGAGCAGGGCTGGTCACCTTCTTAAAACTTTTCAAAAGTGCTCAGTTTTAAGAATGAGACCCACCTTTAAGTGAGATGAGTAAATTTTTACTTAAAAAGTTTGAAATGGTCTTTTATGTATGTCTTACCTGTGAACATCATTGACTTTAATGTGAAAGTAAGTTTATATTGTATAGTTTCTAGAGAGCTAAGCATGTTAATTATTGGAATAGTGTTGAACATTATTAGTAGCAAAAATATCACTGACAGCAGCCTATTATATGGGTTTTAAATACATCCATATGTAAATATAAAATATTAACCTGTGATGTAGATTCCAATGTTCCTAATTTTCAGATAAAGAAACTAAAACCAGGACTTGGTAACTTTCTAAGGTCACTCAGTTAATGTGTGGCTGAGCTTGAAGTGTGGATCCAAAGCTTGTGTACTCTTTGTGCTCTTTATACTATATCTGGCTTTTTCCTAGCAAAAAACATCAATGCATTGCTTAATTTTATCATTTCATTTAATCATTTTGAAGTCATCCTTGCTTGACTTCGAAATGATTGGAGTTGGTTTACATTAGCATATAAACAACATAAAATTAACAGTTGAGTGACTAAAGGAAGGAGAATAAAATCAAGCTAGGAGCAAATTTACTGTATAAGAATGCATGCCATATGATTTGTAAGTAGTTAGGGTCTGTCAAGATTGCTTTGCTAAGGAGGAATGATGCCTTTAGGAAGACCTGGTAGCTCCAAGACTTGGTAGCTTCTTCACTGGTTAACATTTAGAGGTACAACTCTCTGGATGAGAGAAGCACTTAAGGAGAAAAACAGTAAAAATGGAGATAACTTACCAAGAGCAATTTAATAGTGTCTTTAATAGGACTTAATAGGAAAGGCACACTGACAAAAACATGATCCAAATTTCCTTAAATTTGTCACTCTATCACTTCTTTAATACTTACATTGTTTTTCCAAACGGCCTATAACTTGGGTTCAAGTGGAGAAACCAAGATACTGTTTAGAGTTTTGATTCAGGGGGAGTGTCAAAGACTGAGCATAACTTAGGAAAAACCTAGCTCCTCATTTGAATGTGTTATTACATAGGCGTAGAGCTTGGACTTGGAGTGGTGGTAAATAGCATGTTTGCTTCACGTAGCAGATGAACTCATATTTAATAACGAAGTAAATCTGCTGGGCCATGACTCAATGCGTCCAAGCTGTCAGGATTGCTATGTCTTACTCTTTAAGCCTTTCAGTATCAACTAACACAATACTTGTGAGGTGCAGTCTCACTGAAGTCAGCTTTGCTAGTCTGGGTCGAGAGACTGCCAAAGGCTCAGAAATTAAATTTCTTGAAGAATTGAGCCTCTTTCCAGGCTCTTCTCTGCCTCACACACGGTTTATTTTCAAATACAAATGGGCGAAACACCTTGGACTTCAGAAAGTGTGCTGGGGTGGGGACCAGGCATCTGCATTTTCAACCACCTCATGTGGACTTGATCCAGATGGTCCAGAGACCGTACTTTGGAAAACAAAGTAAAACGGGTAAGGGTGGTGATACAAGAGTTAGCTGTTAAAAGGTGTCCCGTTTTGGCGGCGTTGGAGGGTAAGGCTTAGTCCAGGCTTATTCACACCTTAGAAAACTAAAAAAGCGAAGGAGGAGTCCTTGCCAAGTCCCTGAAGGGCCTACCAGGACGAAACTCGCCCACGCTCCGGGCCAGCCCGAGCTGGTTCTACCTAAACCACAGGTCTGTAAGGCTTCTCCGGGTTTTCTGCCGGCTTCATCTGAAACAGGTTTACGCGGCGCCTTGTAGCTTCCAGTCTGCACCCACGGCCGTCCCCCAAACGCAGCGGCCTCCCAACTGCGCCTCCCGACTCCCAGGGCAGGGGCCGGAAGCGACCTCCGCGCCCGCCTCCAGCCTGCCGGAGCCGGAAATTGATGAGTCCAGCCCGAACTTCGCCTCCGCCGGCCGCCTGACACCATGCCCTGCGGCGCCAGCAGCTTCCTCAGGGTTTCCTCAGCACCTGCCGCGGTCCTGGCTGTGGCTCTGCTCTCGTCGCTCTCTCGAAGCTCCCTCCTGGAGCCTAAGGACCCCGTGGTCTCGGCGCTCAGCCCCTACTTTGGCACCAAAAGTCGCTACGAGGATGCCAACCCTGGGCTGCTGCCGGACCCCGAAGCGCCGCGGCGGGACCCGGAGCTGCTGGAGGAGACCTGCACTCCGGTGCAGCTGGTCGCCCTCATCCGCCACGGCACCCGCTACCCGACGGCGAAACAGATCCGCAAGCTCCGGCAGCTGCACGGGCTGCTGCAGGCCCGCGGGCCCGGGGAGGAGCGGGCCGACGCCGCCGGCGGTCGAAATCTCGGCGCCGCGCTGGCCAACTGGCCGCTGTGGTACGCGGACTGGATGGACGGGCAGCTGGTGGAGAAGGGGCGGGAGGACATGCGACAGCTGGCGCTGCGCCTGGCCTCCCTCTTCCCTGCCCTTTTCAGCCGCGAGAACTGCGACCGCCTGCAGCTCGTCACCAGCTCTAAGCACCGCTGCGTGGAGAGCGGCGCCGCCTTCCTCAAGGGGCTGTGGCAGCACTTTCACCCCGGGGTACCGCCACCCGACGTCGCAGGTGACCACCGGGCCCGGACCCTGCCTCCGTCCTCTTCCCACCTCCCACCTAAATCCACCCCCTCCCATCCCGGACTTCCCCTCACCACCCCGCATCTCTAACCGCGGTCCCAGGGTATGGTCTGGACTTGACTATCTCCTTGCTCCTCATACGTACACTTGTTTGCTTATTCCTCAGGTATGAATTTAGCACCTTATACGTGCATGACGTTGTAGTAGACCTTGGGGTGTTCAATAGGAAAAGAGACACCCAGGGGCCGTCTTGGGTCATCCATGCCCAAATTGACTTGCCCCCTCTAAGCAACAAACCCTTCCTTTCCGCCCTCCCTGGTTGCCAGTTCTACAGTGGAACACATTTTAAACAGTCTAGGACTTTCTTCCTCAGGCATTGCGTCTGATACTATTTGGATTTTTAGTTTTGTAATTTTTTTGATTCTCAATTTTCTGATGTTGGTTCTAGACCTACCTCCTATTCTAGGAAGCTACTCTCAAATTTTCTTTACTTCTCTGCTTCTTTCTCTGTTTTGTTCTTATGTACGCATATACTGTATGAGTGACCCTTGTCCATGGTAACACGCAGAACTTCACTCATTTACTCCATTACTTATTCTTTTGCAGAATTTGAGACATCACCTAATGGGGCCCTTTAATTTAAATGTGGGGCAGCTGAGCCCACGGATATGCCTTGTTAACTAGAGGAAGGCGCAGAGTCTCAGGTCTCCTGTTTCTTGGGAACAGTGTTTTATTTTCCCCCTTAGAAAATGTTCGATAGACACAGTTAAGACTAATAACAAACACATAATACCTGCTTTGTGCCAGGCATGCTTTACATTTATTTCACTAAATCCTTATAGCAGCTCTCTGATTGTATTTTCTCCCTATCTAACAGATGAGGGTGAGAAACAAACACTAAATAATTTGTATAAATGTATATAGCTAGGCGTATGGACCTAGGAAATCTGATTAGTCTCAACCATTATATAGTTTCTGTTTGTAACTTAAGGATAAGAATAAAAAAAAAACAACCTTTTGTGCCATAGAGATGATTAACTGTTAATACTTTCTTGATCAGTTTAAAGATCAGAGTTGAAATCAGACATCATTTAGTTTCAAAGCCCAAGTGAAAAATGAAGTAGATTGGCTTATCATTTCTCCATTAACATCCTTTCTTAAGCAGGTCAGCCATCTCCAAGGGTTTTTCCATGGATTGTGTGTCATGTTATTACTGTGTGGGCAATTCAGTTGTCTGACTTGTGCTTTTTAGTTACAGCTAGGCTTTTTCTGTTAATATGAGTGAAAATTCTCCTCAAATCTGTTAAATAAATGTTGAAAGTAGAATATACTTTAGTATAACACAGTATATACAGGGTGAGGCAAAAATGGTTTACAGTTGTTTGTATGGAAAATAATATAATTAATAAAAAATAATATAAGAATAAACTGTGTTTGGCATACTCACAACTGTAAACCTCTTTTGTCTAACCCTGTGTAGTGTACACCAAAAAGGGGCCATTGGCCGTTCTGGGTGGCATTGTGGGTATTGGCATCAGCCTCAAACTACCAAGCCAGGGATCACAGTAGTTCAAAATAAGCCCATCCCTCACCATTTTCATTCTCAGATTAAACCCCTTTGTTTAGCTACTTCATTATTTATTATCTACAGATAGTTGTTTTGACTATTGGCGTATATCTGGGATTTTTGAGGGAGGACACAAAATTAGATTTTGTATTCTTATAGAAACAGAACAATGCTTTTGTTTCTGTTTAAAGAGCAGCAGTAATTAGATCATAGCAAGGATGAAATATCCAGATTCACTTGGGAAATTGTATTTTGAGGCCACAAAAAATGACAGCGCACTTACTTTTCTAGTTAAGATACTTCCTTAATAACTGTAGTTCAGTCTGCAATTAAAGTGGTGAAACGGATGCTGACATACATATTTCACTACACACACATCTAAGGCAAGGCAATATAACTAGATTAAGTTTTCTAATTTTATATACAGAAATAATGTAGTTGGTGTTTGTAAGTTATTGGGGAAATGATTGAACTCTGTATGTTTTGAATATGACTATAAAAACTTAAAAGACACCTCAATAGTTCATGCTTGAATGTGAATGCTCTTCCAATACATATTTGTTGCCAAAGTGGGGAAAATAATATAATTTATTAAATTCTTTGCGAGCTTCAGTTAGAAAACAAACCAAATCAGAAGCACATAGCACAATGAAAAACAAAAGTATTTTTGTATTTTGTGCTGTTGTCAGTAGTTTTTGTCCCAAGCAGGATGTTTTGTGAAGTAAACAGGGTTGAGAAAGTTAATTGAGGAAATAAAATACTCTATTTAGACTTTACCTTAGAAGAGAAAAACAGATCCTGTCTGTTGAGTTATCTCTTATCTTGTATTTGGAAATTTTCCTAATTTTAGTTTGTTTTTCAAGTTTTCTGTGCCTAACATAAATAGTATGTACATAACACAGTTTGTAATTTTTATTACTTTTATGTCTAATTATTTTTGCTTTCTTTAAGAAAACATTCATTTCAATTATCTTTATTTTATTGTGTAATATTGCTGTAACACATTTTTATCTTGGATACTTCATTTCATTAGTTTTTTCTACCATATACTCTCATGAATTACTATTACAGATGGGGAATAGTTTTGCCCTATGTCCTCCTTGAATAATGTGTGCTTGAATAATAGGTCTTTAGTGTTCCTGTTAGCACTTGAAACAAAGTATTCAATAATTTGAAGTTGTCACTTAAGTCATATATATGTATTTTTCCCCCTTATTAGACATGGAATGTGGACCTCCAAGAATTAACGATAAACTAATGAGATTCTTTGATCATTGTGAGAAGTTTTTAAGTGAAGTAGAAAGGAATGATACAGCTCTTTATCATGTAGAAGCCTTCAAAACTGGACCAGAAATGCAGAACATTTTAAAAAAAGTTGCAGCTACTTTGCAAGTGCCAGTCAGCAGTTTAAATGCAGGTAACGTGCCTGTTATCTTTCATTTAAATTCTGAAATAGTTTAAATGGTTTTTGAATTCTGAAAATGAAAAAATATGGAAGCATAAAGGTATTCCTTTTAAAGGCCCACAATTGATTTTACATTAAGAAAATAATATGTTCTAGCTCAAGAAAATTGTGTACCTCATGCTTACTGGTTTTTAGATTCAAATTCTTTGATTTTTATGTAAATTAGTGTACAAGATTCTTCCTATATCATGGAATTATTTTGAGGACAGAGGTATGTAAAGCTTCATCTTGCAGCATTATTTATAAAACCAAAATTATCTTCTCTGTGTTACCTCCTCAAAGTGACACACATGGAAAGTCAGATAAATTTAGCTTTTGAAGCAGTTCCGAAGTACATGTTAATGTTTTGAAAGAGATAAGTTTTAAAATGTGAAAAGGAAAGTAGTGTGGGTTTTTTTATTTTCTTTTTTGAAGCTTTAAACCTAGAAATGCTGAGAAAATGAGCGGTTGTGTCTGTCATAAGGTATTACAGTGGAGATGGACTGGTTGCAATTTATCATGCAACCTAGGATACTTTTGAGGGTAAAAGGGACATTATTAATAAATATGCTGAGAAAGCAGGACGTATGGACACCTAGAAATGGGAAGTTAAGAAAAAATAATAAAATTATTTTCTAGAAATTTATAATGCTTTGAGCAAGTATTGACAAATATGCATAGAAAGATTGTGGACTTCATTATATTGTGAATAAATTTCCAAAAGACTGGAAGTAGGAGACATTGTGGGGGAGGAGAGGGAAATGTAGACTGGAATCTGTCATTTATAGAGCCTGAATGCTTTAAAGGATCAAAAAAGTGAATATACCTAGACTAGACCAGAATTGAAAATTGAATTTTTTCTTTCCCCAAACTGGTTGTATACTGGGGTTACCTGGTAAGTTTTAAAAATTGTTTATTTTGTTAGTAAACTCAAGTCTATAAATAATAATAAAAGCTAATACAATGAATGTATACCAACATATGTCCACAATTTAGTTGTATCATATTTTAACATTATGCTTCAGTTAGTTGCTTTGAACGTATTGCGGTCTTTTGGACCCTCTGCAGGGTCTCTCTCGTTCATCTCCTTTCCTCCCCGGAGGTAACTGTTGTCATGAATTGAGCATTTAAATCATTCTGTGCCAGTTTTTATATTTATGCTTACATTTCTGTACATAAATGGGATATTGTTTTGCAGATTTTTGAATATTAAGAATGGTATCAATGATACCAGTCTAAGATTTTATTTGAATTAAACTTTGTGTTTTTGATATAATGTGTATAATTCTAGTACTATAGTATAAATTTATATACAGAATGTGATAATTATACCAGTATCTAGTCGTTATTCTTTTAGTGGACTTTTAGATTTTGAAGGTTTTTTTAAAAAATTATTTTCAGTCTCTAAATGAATAAGGATTTTCTGTGTTTTAATGATGAAGTAATTGAGAGCAACTTCTTTTTGGAGGTAATATAACTCTAGTGGTTAAAATGATGGGTTCTGAAATTGGACTATTTTTATTTAAATTTTGACTCTGTAATACTATTGACTGACTCTGTGATCTTTGGCTAATTCCTTAGAATCTCTTTGCCAAAGTTTCTTTCTCTGTAAAATGGGTATAATAATTATAAATGCCTTAAGCATTATTGCAAGGGTTATATAAGATTGATTTTTTAATATATTTTATTGATTATGCTATTATAGTTGTCCCATTTTTCTCCCTTTCCCCCCTCCACCCAACACCCCCCATTCACTCCAGCAATACCACCCCTTAATTTATGTCCATGAGTAGTGCATATAAGTTCTTTGGCTACTCTATTTCTTAGACCATTCTTAACTTCTCCCTGTTTATTTTGCACCTACCATTTATGCTTCTTATTCCCTGTACCCTTTTCTCCTTTCCCCCCCTTCCCTGTCCCTCTGATAACCCTCCAAGTGACCTCTGTATCTATGATTCTCTCTCTGTTTTACTTGTTTGCTTAGTTTGTTTTTTTAGATTCATTTGTTGATAGTTGTGAATTTATAGCCATTTTAATGTTCATAGTTTTGATCTTCTTTTTCTAAAGTGAGTCCTTTTAACATTCCATATAATAATGGCTTGGTGATGATGAATTCCATTAGCTTTACCTTGTCTCAGAAACACTTTATCTGCCCTTCAATTCTAAATGATAGCTTTGCTAGATAGAGTAACCTAGTTGAACTAGGTTGTTAGTTCTTGCTTTTCATCACTTTGAACACGTCTTGCCAGTCTATTCTTGCCTGCAAAGTTTCTTTAGAGAATCAGCTGGCAGTCTTATGGGAACTGCTTTGTAGGTAACTTTTCTCTTGCTGCTTTTAAGATTCTCTCTTTATCTTTAAGCTTTGAAATTTTAATAATGATGTGTCTTGGTATGGTCCATCTTTGTGTTCATCTTGTTTGGGACTCTGCTTTCTAGACTTGTCCATCTATTTCTTTCACCAAGTTAGGGAAGTTTTCTTTCATTATTTTTCATATAAGTCTTCAATTTCTTATTCTTTCTCTTCTCCTTCTGGCATTCCTATGATTTGGATATTGGTACATTTAAAGGTGTCCCAGAGCCTCCTTAGCCTAACCTCATGTTTTAAAATTCTTTTTTCTTCTTGCTGTTCTGATTGAATGCTTTTTTCTGCCTTATGTACCAAACCATTGATTTGATTCTCAGCTTCATTCACCCTTCCGTTGGTTCCCTGTACATTTTTCTTTGTTTTACTTAATGCAATCTTCAGTTCTGCCTGGGTCTTTTTTATGCTGTTGAAATACCCAATGAGTTCCTTGAGCATCCTGATAACCAGTGTTTTGAACTGTGCATCTGATAGGTTGCTTATCTCCATTTTGTTTGGTTCTTTTTCTGGAGTTTTGTTCTGTTCTTTCATTTGGGCCATGTTCCTTTGTCTTCTCATTGTGGTAGCCTCCCTGTATTTGTTTCTGTGTATTAGGTAGAGCTGCTTTGACTTCCTGTCTCAGTAGCATGGCCTATTGTAGAAAAGTACACCTATAAATTAGATGGGATGGAGCTTTAGGTAATTGCCAGGGTAGGGCAACCTGTGTCACTGCTGTGTGGCTCTGTGTAGCTCTTTGTGGTAGAGGGCTCAGAGAGGGGACAGTGCTGCTTCTGGAGTTTTCTCTGGGAGAAAGCTGTTTCCTGGCACTTGTCCTGATGCCAGTAACTTCAATTTCTCCCTATATGCCACTGGTGGCCTTTCAGCTGCTGCCCCAGTGCTGCAGCCCAGAGGGAATGAGTCTGGATAAGTCCCAAGTCTGTTGCTGGCCCTTTAAGAGGAGATTACTGAAAATCCCATAGTTTCTTTTGTCACCCCAATGCCCAGTGGTTTTTATAGCTAGAAGTTATGGGGCTGATCATCCTGGGACTGGGACCCTGGGCTGGGTGGTCTGGCATGGGGCTGGGATCCCTCGCTCCCAAGGTATCCCTCTGATTTTTATCCACCACACTTGGGTATGGAACCTCCTGTTCTGTATCTCCACATTTCTACCTCTGCTACCCACCTGGATGAATGTGGCTTCTTTAGTTCCTTGGTTGTCAGACTTTCATACAGTGCAATTTTCTGATAATTCTAGGTGCCACTTGTTCTGTAGTCTAATTATAATTTTTTCTGTGGTTGTGCAAGGAAGTGAGCCATGTTTACCTACAACTCCATCTTGACTGGAAGTTGAGATTAATTTTTGCGAAGCATTAGCACAGAGTAACTGCTCAAAAATATTTTAGCTATTTAAATACTTTTTTGTTTTTTACATGGACAGGTGGTTCTGTATTTTCTGTAAACTTATCAATATATGTCTCATTCTTTTAAATTCTATGTTTAGTTTCAAGGTCAGCGCTAATTAAAAACTTAAATATTTAACCCATTATCAAATTTTACTGGTGGGAGGGGCAGCAAGTCCAGATTCTTTTTATAGGAGGTCATTTTTTTACTGAGATTTTCTTAGTTTCTGACTCTTTCAGATGATATTATAGTGAACATTCTTAATAGTCTGCTTTCTGCACTTAAGAGTTTATAAGTTAAATAACTATAGGTGGAATTATTGGGTTAAGGAACATGAATATTTTACATCTTGACATAAACTTCCAAATTGTTCTTTGAAAGTGTAGAAAAATTTATATCAGTAATAAATGAGAATGTTCATTTTCCCTTATTTCATTCAATAGTAGATATTATTAGTCATTTTGACTTTTGCCAATTAAATTAATGAAAAATGCTGTCTAGCTTTAATTTGCATATCTTTGATTACTTGTGAAGGTGAACATCTTTTCATGTTTATTAGCTATTTTCATTCCTTTTGAAAAATGTCTCTTTATACTTGTCCATTTTCTATTGGATTATTTTTATGATTTTCTTATTGATCATAGGTACCCTTTATGTAATTACAATATATATCCTTTAATTTTGCTTGATGAAGGATAAATCCTTTGCCTATTGTATTTTGCTAACATTTTCTCTTAATTTGTTGCTTATCTTTTTTCCAGAAAAGATAATTTTCTTTATCACAGGGGGAAAATGTGGCCCTACACTCTCAGCTGTCAACACAGGTGCCCCTGATCATTTTGCTGCTGCATCCTAGGGGCTGGTCCCCACTTTCCCTGGGGCTGGGGTCCTTGGCTCCCAGCCTTCTTTGCCCTAGCCCCTTACCAAGAGCATCTTGGAGGGGAGTGTGGGTAGCAAAGGAGGTAGTTAGGATGAACATTTGGCCCTGCTAGCAGCATCAGTGACAGATGTCTAAGAATGAAACATTGAACAAAAAACAATACAACTGTCCGGAGGTAGTTTGTGAACATTGGAAAAATAGAACCAGAACCTTGGCGGGTAGAGAGTTGTAAGGGGAGTGTAAGGCTGGCTCCTCCTTAGTAGTGCCTCATGTGAGGGAAGGGAAATTTTGAGGCCTGAAATGGAAGCAGGCCCATACCCCTCTGCTTTTCTTCCTTTACCACAAGGAGGGCTATCCGACCTAGTGCAGGGACTAGGCAAGGCAGGCAAGAAAGTAAAGTGGGTATGAGCTGCCCCTGGCAAGACACAGGTTGGTCAGGGCATCTTGAGTCAGAGAGAGCTTGGATCCCTTCAAGTTCAGGGGAGCCCTCCCAGGCACCCCTAAAAGGAAGCCAGAGGTAAAGTGGGAAAGAAAGGTCCCACCCCCAAACCAGGAGCACAGTCAGCAATGAACCCACCACCAAGGGAGAGGGAATGCAGCAGCAGGTACAGGGTATGGCTAAGTGGAAAGTAGCATTGACCAAGGAGGGCAAGTGAATGCACATGGGTGGGTGAAATGGGTTGCTAGGAACCCATACCAAAGGAAAACTGTTCCCCGCTTGGGCCACTGGGGCCCTGCAATGGCTGGTATGCTGTGTAGTGTGGTGGTGCTGGCAGGTGCAGGGTGGGGGTGTGGGTGGGGATGGGGTGGGGATGGCGATGGTGACTGTGGGCCTGGTGGGCAGGGGCAGTGGGAGCAAAAATATCCTATCCCAGAAGGAAACTGCTCCTCTGTATAGTCACTGCTCTTTTCTGAGGATTCCTTTAAGATGCCCTCTTCCTTCTTCTTTGGTTTTTTGGGTCTGCCCTTTTATTTCCTTCCTGGAGTCGTGGTTTTCCAGGTCTTGGCAGTGCCCTTGTTTTTGCTCCCCTTTGGTCAGTCCCAAGGTCTTTTAGGTTTTAGCATTTTGCTGGGCTCCTTCAGAGGCTGCTTGTGAAGCCTGCTCTGGCATCTCTTCTCAGTGCCATCCTTTTCCTGCTTGGAGGCCAAGGGTTGGCTTGACTTGGAGCTCGACTCACTCATCTTCTCTCTAGGGAGCAGGTGGAGGAGCGATGGCTGCAGTGGGCAAGCTTGGCTGGCCGCTGACCTGCGATGCACGCTCAGACTGCTGGGAGCTATAGTGTTGGGCGCTGAGGACCTGCCTGTCTCCACCATGGCTGGTAGCAAATGGAGATACCTTAGTAGAATTGTGCCAGTGCAAGCAATAGCCCAAGAGCCTGGAGTCCCAATTGGAGAAGCACAGGCCCCACTCAGGGGCATTGTAAAAAAGCAGTGGCTTATCTTTTATGTCTGTGCGTTTGATTGTACAGAAGTTTACATCTTCTATGTAGCCGTGTTTGTATTTTCATTGTGGCTTTGAAGTGTTGTATTTTGCCTAGGAATCATCTCTTACCCCAAGATTATTATATTTTCCTATGTCTTTACTTATTTTATGTTTTAATGTTTAAATCTCTAATTCATATGAAATATTTTTGAGGTTCAAAAACTGACCAGATGTCAGAATAGTCGTAATAGATTCATCAGATCCATAACTCATCATAAAAGATTATTTGTCTGAACTCCCTCTTTGCAGGTGGGAAAATTGAGACCCAGAAAACCTAGAATGATTTGTCTGAGGTAATTAGTGGCAGATTCAGTTCTCATATCCTCGGTTGTCAAGAGTTTTTGGTGAATTTTTTTTCCCAGTCATCTCTCCTCCAGTTAAACAGTATACCATGTACACTAACTTTCATAGTTTCATAACTAGAATTTTGAGTGTGAGAAGCCATGACCTGTGATCATCAAATATACATGGTGCTTAAAAGCCATTATATTATATTGGATATTAGGGTTATAAACCCTTTCATTTGTATAAGCAACTTTTTAAATGGCTTCTATGTATATTCCCAATTAAATATTATTTTTGTACAACATACTACATCAGGGAAGTTCTGTAAACTCAAAACTAGTGCAAACAACATGCAAGATTAATTTTTTCTTGCCCCATTTTTCTTAGAAAGGAAAGGCAGTGAAGTGAAAGAGCAAGTAAAGCACTGGTGTCAAACCCTTGCAGTTGACTTCTTTTTTCTCTACGTAGCATTAAATATCACCCACTTGCCCTTGACTGAAGAGCAGTATGTTTATTTGGTGCTAACAGAGGTTACCTTTTGTAACCTAAGTATTCATTCCCTTATCACTTCTCTTCAAAAACCATGTGTGTGTGTAATCAGCTGTTGAGCAATGTAAAAGTCCCAGGTAGCTAGTCTGAAATCCACTGACTGACTGGGCAGCCAAGGTTGAAAAACAGATGTTGTTATCAACCTCTCTCCTTCTTCAGTGTGCAATTTTTTGTTTGTTTCTCTCCTTGATCCTTTGTTTCACCTTCCTTCTGACCCCTCACTTAATCTGACCCTTCTTCCCTTTCTAACTTCTGCAATCTTCTACGCTTTTATAACCTCTGTACTTCCTTCTTTTTAATAGTAGTTATATGAATTACTGTGTCGCTAAAAGAACTGTTCAGTAAATGTCATTCGTCATTCCTAATTTTCAAGTTGGGGACTAAAACCTTTTATAACTTTTATCTCCTCTCCTCCAACCCTCTAAAATTAATGAAATCAAGTTATGTTTTATATACAGTAGTAAGTCCTTGGGTTAAACTTTTTGTTGGGTTTGGTAGGCAAACATGCTCTTAACAAATATATTACTTTTAAAAACAGAAGAAAAATTACTGTTTCACAGAGAAAATTTTTTAGTATCATTGGGCTGAAATTGATATCTCATCATGGTTTCTCCAGAAGGTACGAGTTCCCCCTCTTTGGATTGTACAGAATAAGTCTTAATTCTTTGATAGCCAAGAAGAAACTGAACAATAGTCTCCTCTCCAAACTGAATTTATCCAGTTTCTTCAACTGTACTATACATGGAATTTTACAGCTATTTAGCCTTTGGAAAATTGTAGAAATAATAACCCACAAATTTTCCCTTTTTTTCCCCCTCAGATTTAATTCAGGTAGCTTTTTTCACTTGTTCATTTGACCTGGCAATTAAAGGTGTTAAATCTCCTTGGTGTGATGTTTTTGACACAGATGATGCAAAGGTAAGTATTAATTTTGCAGTTTCTTTGCGTTTTTTGCATGATTTTTTGATGCTGTTGCTTGAAGTAGCTTCTCAAAAAATAAGCAGAATAGGGAACGTTAACTGTCTTTGACTAACTCATAATTTTTTTTTAACCTAAAGAAAGACTGCTTTTTCATGTAGGGCCCACCTACTTCTAATTAGTTTGGGTTCATAAAATTCTGGAAAAATTTCTTCCATTGTCATTTGCTTTCTAGGTCTACCCAGTTAAAAAGCTGTTTAACCCAACATCAGACTTTACTACTGGAAAGGATTATACAGCTAATACAATTTAAATTCTCCTTTTTGTAGGATGTGAAGGCTCAGAGAGCATGAATGTTTTTTCAAATACCTATTTCTTTCATAACTATTTTCATGATAAATTGAGTTCTCTTCCACCCTGATGATGCCGGTAATTCATCTACACTTTGTCTGCCTACTTCATATGCCTTCTTTGTAGACTTTTAGACTCTAGAAAGAGAAGGGCAGACAGGCCTCTGATAACTTTGAGAGAGGCAAATTCCAGTCAGTTCTGGGATGTTGGAAGCTAGAAAGGTGAGATAGGAGAGGGCTAATTTTTGAGTATTGAGAATTGCAGCATTGGATAGAATTCTGGTGGATGAAAGTAGGATATGTTTTGTATGTATGGATCATTCAGGAGTATGGACTTTTGAAACCTTAGTCATACCTTGCATATGTGTGTGTGTGTGTGTGTGTGTGTGTGTGTGTGTGTGTGTAAAACCTTCAGTATGCCATAATAAATAAATAAACTTCAAAATTTAACTTTTAAAGTTAACTGGCTCTATCCATGTGCTACCTTACTTCTGAAGACTTGACAACTTCTGTGTCTGATTTTTTATTCACGATTAGATTGGGGTTTAAATATTTTTTAAATTTTTTAATTACAGTTGACATACAATATTACATTAGTTTCAGTTGTACAAATTAGTGATTAGATATTTCTGTAACTTACAAAGTGATCACCTTGTTAAATTTAGTTCCCATCTGGCACCATACATAGTTACTGCAATATTATTGACTATATTCCCTATGCTATACTTGACATCCTCATGACTGCTTTGTAGCTACCAATTTTGTGCTTCTTAATCCCTTCACTTTATCAGCCAGCCCATCAGGGGGAGGGCTCAGCAAAGAAATATGGCTTCTGCCAGTACTTCTATCTGGGAGAGAGCAATCACTCCAGCCCTCACCCTGAAGCCAGACAATTCACATCCTCCTGTATGTCCCTGGTACCTTTCTAGCTGCTGTTTTATTGCTGGAACTTAGAATTAGTTGGAGTAAGTCTGTGGGACAGTCTTTAAGAGGAACATGTGGAACTTCAGTAGCCCTCTGTCTCTCTCAGGCCCAGTCCCTGCTGGTTTTCACAGCCAGGAGTTATGGTGACCTCCCTTCCTGGCACTGGAATGCTGGGCTGGGGAGCCTAATGTGGGCTTGGGACTCCTTGTTCCTCAGGGGAACCTCCATAGCCAAGATACCTTTATGATTTTTACCTGTAACATGTGGGTATGATGTATGTATGGGGCAGGCTGATTCCAAGTCTCCACCCGTCTTACCAGTCTCATTGTGGCTTCTTCTGTGTATCTTTAGTTGTAGGACTTCTGTTCATCTAGACTTGAGGCAGTTGTTCTCAGTGATGGTTGTTCTGTAGCTTCATTGTCATTTTGATGGGGTCATGGGAAGATATAAGTACTGCATTTACTTACTTCTCCATCTTGACCAGAAACTGGGGTTTAAACATTTTTGACAAGAATACTATAGCCCTGGCCAGGTAGCTCAGTTAGTTAGAGCATCGTCTCGCTATACCAAGATTGAGGGTTCGATTCTCAGGGCACATATAAGTATCAACCAATGAATGCATAAGTAAGTGGAACAACAAATCAATGCCTGCCTCTCTCTCTCTCCCCCCACCCTCCTGGTTTTCCCCCTCCTTCTCTTCCCCTTCGTTTCTCCCTCTCTTCCCCTCCCCCTTCCCCTATCTCAAATCAGTAAATAAAATTAAAAAGAAGTAAAGAATACTATATAAGTGATGTATCTTCCTCAGTGCCTCACACCTCAGTGCATCACAGCAGAAGGAATGTCAGTTTGTCACATCATTCATGATAATGTTTGATTATTTGATTAAAGTGATGACTGCTAGATTTCTGCATTGTGGAGGTACCTCTTTTTCTCTGTAAATAAAGAACTTATTTAATTGATCTTAACTTGAAAATTTGAAATACATGTATATTAAATTAATTGAATACGAGTTTTCTTTTCTATATAAACAGCAAATAAGTTAGATTCTTCATTAAAAAATAAAAGGTTCTCTTTGATTTACATATTGCTGAAGTATTTACAGATGAAGTAAAATATCTGGGATTTGCTTTCAGAATAATCCAGTGGTGGTGGTAGGTGTATAACTGAAACAGGATTGGTCAAATGACAATTATTGTTTAAATTGGATGGTGAGTACACAGGGGTTCATTATACTACTGCCATCTATTTTTTATATGTTTGAAATTCTTTTTCAAAAATTTTTTAAGTAAAAGTGCATAGGCATGAAATTCTGAGAATTATGGAGATTACTAGCTATCCAAGACCTTATATGCTGGATTGTGTGTGCCTTCATTCAGCAAATATTGCTTTAGTGCTTGCTCTGTGCTGGATACTTGATTCAACTGAAGATACTACCATAAGCTAGGCATTATCCTCAAAGAATGCCACAAGGAGCGAAAGACTCAAATGAACCATTGCAAGACAATGGGATGGCTATAATAGAATTATATGTGATATAGTAATATACAAAGGAGGCAGTTGATTTGATGATAGGTAAATACAAAAGAAATGATTCATGAACTAGTTGCTTTTCTGTAAGATAGTTTTTTTGCTACTTCATATATATCTTTTACTATAATGAGTATACCTAGATTTCATGTCTTTTCTGGAGTCAGTTTTGGTATTTAATATTTTCTAATAAAAGTCATTCATGTCATCTACATTTTCAGAAGTATTTATAGAATTTGGTAAATTTATCTCATGTTTAAAAAAATATTTTCCCTCTGTTTCTGAGATTATTTCCCCATTATTACTTACTTGCATATTTGTGCTTTCACAGTTTCTTCATTTGTTTAATTTTAAACTTTATATAATAACATAATTTATATTTACAATATACCCAATATGTATTTTTCTGTATCTAGTTTTTGTTCAGCATTATGTTTTTAAGATTTATCTAGGATGCTGTTGTGTGTAACTTCACAGTCATCTGCTTAATAATGGGAATGTATTTCTGAGAAATGTGCCATTAGGTGATTATGGTGCTGTGTAAACATCATAGAGTGCACTTACACAAACCTAGATGGTATAACCATCTACACCCATAAGCTGTTTGGTGTCAACTGTTGCTCTTAGGCTATAAGTCTATATAGCCTATTCTTGAACTTTCAAACACCAGATTAAATCAAACATAAGAGAAAACGATGCAGAGACCTTTAAACATGAGATGTACAAGGTTACTGCCAGCATAACACAGCATACTGTTTTATAGCAAACTTTTTTATAAGTGCACTTTAAAATAATACAACGCATATTAAATATACAGACCAGTAGAATAATCATTTATTATTATTGTCAGGTATTATGTGCTATACATAATCGAATGTGCTATACATTTACATAACTAGCAGCACAGTAAGTTTGTATACACTAGCATCACCTTAAACACATGAGTAATGCATTGCACTATGATGTTACAATGATTATGATGTCACTAGGCAATAGAAATTTTTCATTATAACCTTAGGGGACCACTGATGCATATGTTGTCTGTTAAACGTTATGCAGGGCATAACTGTAATTCACTTTCATTGCTGTGTAGTATTCTATTGTATGAATTATCCATTATTAAACCTGTTACCTTGTTTGTAGACATGTAGGTTTTCAGCTTAGGGCTATTTTGTTCCCTTTTCTGGTTGTTTATGTGAGGAGGACATGACTGGTATCAATTATTTCATTATGGCAGATGATATACATCCTTTTAATATACTGCTAAATTTTATTTGGTTATGCTTGATTTCAAATTCATTAGGTCATGTTTATAGTGAGGTTGGTTTATGGCAGTGTCTATCATTTGTGAGTGATACTACTGACCTGGCCCTATTTTTCTCTCTCTGTGGGGATTAGAAATGTAAAGGGGAATTTTTGTTTGTAACAATGACTAGGAATCACTGTTGGCATTTTGTGGCTGAGAGTATGGGATGCCAGCTGTCTTGCAATGTAGTGATCTGAATTTTCTCCTCTCATCCCTTTTTCTTTGTGCTTTCTTTGTCCAGTTTTGTTAATAGGCTTCTATTAGCCTCCTAAAATGAATTAAGTTCTCCATCTTTTTCTGTGTTCTGGAATAATTTAAATATTAGGAACTAACTTCCTTGAAGGTTTGGTAGAACTCATGGTTAAAACCAACTATGCTTAGTATCTTTCAGGTAGACCTTTGACTCTATTTTGTATAGTCAGTTTCGGTAACTTACATTTTTCTAGAAAAACCACCCATTTCATTTATATACATTTTCAAGTCTTTTTGATACATAAAGTTTTAATAGTGTGCAGATATGTTTTTTAAAAAATCTCCAGTTATAGTTACTTTTTCATTTCTGATGCCATTTTTATTTCTTAAACAGATTTGACAAAACTTTAATTGTTTTTATTTTAAGATTTTATTTATTTTTAGAGGAGAAGAGAAGGGAAGTAGAGAGGGAGAGAAACACCAGTGTGTGGTTGCTTCTCATGTGCCCCCTGCTGGAGACCTGGCCTGCAACCCAGACATATGCCCTGACTGGGAATCGAACCTCTACACTTTGGTCCACAGGCCCATGCTCAATCCACTGAGCTACACCAGCCAGGGATAATTTCTTTTTCTTTTTTTTTTTTAACTTTTAAAAATGTTTACTTTGGACTTTTGTGCCAACTTCTTGATTTAATTGCCTCTCTAAGTGTTCTTAAACTTATGGCTTACATTTAGTTTTTCTAAGGGCTCTTTTGGGAAGAATGGCTCAGAACTACTGCATAGGCTTCTCAGGTACCTCTATTGGGTTGTAGGTTTTAGTTATCTAGTTTTGGTGTTTATCTGATCAAATGATACTTGAGTAAAACGTTTAACATTTAGGTAAAGGCTGCCTTAATCACCAACTCCATTTCAAGACCACTCTACAGAGATTCATCACTGCTTTCAGTTTGGTGTGTAACTTTCAACCTTTCTTTATGCTGCTATTTATAATGCATATCATTCTTAGAAATGTAAACTATGTAGTGTCTATGTCAGTACTTACAGATCTACAGTATAATTTTTAATAACTGCATGGTATTCCATGGTATGTGTACATTGTAGTTTATTTAACCACATACCTATTAATGATATTTAGGTATTTTCAGTAATATTCTTCTTTTACTCCTGTAAGCAGTGCTGCTGTAAGATATTCTTGTACATCTTTTGTGTTCCTCTGTGAAAATTTTACTTCATTAGAAATGGAATTAAATGGACCTTAGAGATACGTGTTTTTATGGGTTTTGCCAATTTGCTCTTTAAAATATCTACACCAATATACGTTCTTTTCAGCAGCATCCATTTTCCATGTCCTTGGTGTGCTTTTATTTTTTTTATTTTTGCCAAACTGATACATAAATCAAAGTAACTCATTTTCTATCTGATATCTACCTTCCAAATGTAATTTTAGAAGAAAGGGGAAGTGAGCGTATGTCTTTAATAAGCCACTGTTCTGAACTGTCATGGATTCTGGGTTTTTGGTGTGTGTTTGTTTAATTTTTAATCCTCACCCAGGGACATGCTTATTAATTTTAGAAAGAGGGGAAGGGAGGGAGAGAGAGAGGGAGAGAAACATTAATCAATCAGTTGGTTGCCTCTTGTATGCGCCCCAAATGGGGACTGACCCTACAACCTAGGCATGCGCTCTGACCAGGAATTGAACCTATAGTCTTTTGGTGTACGGGAAAACACTCCAACTGAGCCATACCAGCCAGGGTGGATGCTGGATATTTGGCTATGAGTACTAACTTGCTTTTTGCATGCCATCCTCTGCATTCCCACAATTGAAATTTGTGTATCAACATACATGTCTGTGTCATGGATCTTTGGGTCCAATTAGTAAATGCTTGAAATGGCAAATGTAAATTAGGAAATCTGTAACATGAATAAAAATGTATTAGTAATGATTTTTGAAATTTTTAATTTTAGGTATTAGAATATTTAAATGATCTGAAACAATATTGGAAAAGAGGATATGGATATACTATTAATAGTCGATCAAGCTGCACCCTGTTTCAGGATATTTTTCAGCACTTGGACAAAGCAGTTGAACAGAAAAAAAGGTAAAAACTTAAAAAAAATTTTTTTTTTCAGGTTTTTTTTTTTTTTTCAGTTTTTAAAAAAAAAACTTTTTTTGATGTATATTCTGAGTGCTCAGTTAAGCTCCTGGAAAATGTTTTATAATCAGTGATTTATCAAAATAGATTTTGCTTGTGTATTTAAAAATATTCTAATAATAATACCTATACTTAGAAAAATTTAGATGATATATGTAAGTAATAAAGCATATAAACCCTCCATTTAACCCAAGAATTAGAATAGTTTTTGTAGTTTGCATTTTTTTATTCCTATCCCCTGTCACTACTTTCCTTGAGTTAGTGTGTATCATCTCTTTGCCTGTAAAAAGTAGTTTTTCATATGAATGTATGTGTGCCCAAACGATAAGTCCTCTGGGACTCATTTTCCCCCTCTCAGTATTTTAAATAATTTTTATTTTAAATAAGAGTTTCTCATTAAGAAGCTTTTTTTTTTAACTTTTATACCTTGCAAGGTTTTTTAAAACTTTTAATAAATTGAACCTTTGATAGAATCTAAACCCCATTTTATTTGACAAATATGCTTCCATAAAAGCTTATACATTTACACTTGGAAACAAAAGTCATGCTATAAAGATTGAATCAGAAAGACTGAAGATGGTATATTTGATTATGTTTGCAGTATTAATTTTATATACATATATGTGTGTGTGTGTGTGTGTGTGTGTGTGTGTATAGAAAGAGGAATTTTTCTTGTATCAATATGACTAGTTTATGGAATTTTCTTGGGTTCAGTGGGAGGTTGGAAGGAAAACCAGATTACTTAGTTTTCTATTACAACCTTTGTGGGGGAAAATAGTCAAGGTAAGTTTTGTTTCTGAAATAGGCATTAACTTCTTTGCTTCTTAGTTTTATGAATGGTTTGAACTCGTAGGCTTTATGAGATAACAGATCTTTACTGTCTGTTCATTGTTCATCCCATTTTTGAATGAGATGTGACAAACTTAGAATTGTGCCAGAAAGACTCCTAATTAACTTTTACAAGGTCTGCAATTACAATTTGATACCAGACTTAAAACTTAAATAAAAAGTTTGTTACTGGTGTTTTGAAATAACTATATTTCTCTACACTGAAAACTAGAAAACATCACAGAGAGAAATTAAAGATGACCTAAATAAATGCAGAAATAAATTGTCATTATGGATTGGACAACTCAGATTGATTATGTATTGACTGAGTGCAATCTCTATCACCATCCAGTAGGTTTCCGTAGAAATTAGAAGCTTATTCTAAAATTGATACAGAAATGCAAAGGATCTAGAAGAGCTAAAGCAATTTTGAAAAAAGAACTTACGAATACCTGACTTCAAAATATATTATAAAACTGTAGCTGTAGACAAATAGATCAATGGACTAGAATAAAGTCAAGAAATAAACTCATAAGTCAATTGTTGACAAAGATGTCAAGGTAAATGCATTGGAGAAAAAGATAGTCTTTTCAACAAAGGGTGCTGAAACAATTGGATATTCATATGTTAGAAAATGACGTATAGGTCCTTCTCATAATACACAAAAATGGATCATAGATTTAAATGTAAAGTGTAAAATTGGAAAACTTCTAGAAGCAAATGTAGGACCAATGACCTAAATATGAGCTAAAATTATGAAGCTCTTAAAAGAAAATATAAGAGTAAATCTTTATGATCTTGGATTAGGCAAAAATTTCTTAGGTACAACACCAAAAGCATGGTCTATGAAAAAGAATTGATAAAGTAGACTTCATCAAAATGTAAAATTTTTGTGCTTCAAAGGGTACTATTTGAAAAGTTAGAAGACAAGCAATAGACTTGGAGAAAATACTTGTAAGGCATACATGTACAATTAAGGATACAGACAAGTTACATCTCACTAATGGAGAGACATTGCAATTTGAAAAAAAGGGCAAAACATTTGAACAGACAGTTCACTAAAGGTATATGGATGAGCACATGAAGATATGCTCAGCATCATTGGCTATTAAAACCACAGTGAAATACCACTAATTGATCTCCTGAACTGGCTGTAAAATAATAGAAAAAATATATATTGATCTCTGCCCCAGATTCCTGACATAGGCCTCCTGAAACCTTTGTTTCCTGGGTGATAAGAGTGTCTCATTCTAATAATGCAATGGTGGGTTAATTCCTGGATGGCCCTGGGTTGAGGGCTGGTTGCAGGAAGGAACAAGTCATGATTAGAAACTTGGAATTTTTAGCCTCATCCTCATTCTCTTGAGAAGGGAGAAGGGCTGGAAATGGAGTTTATGAGCAATCATGACTACATAATGAAGCCACCATAAAAATTCAAAAAGTATGGGGTGCTGAAAGACTCTGGTTTGCTGAGAGGGTGGTGTGCCTGGAGAGGGCTGGAAGTTCTGTGCCCCTTCCCACATACCTTACCCTATGTATATCTCACATCTGGATGTCCATCTGTACCCTTTATCATATTTCATAACAAATTGCAAAATGTAAATAAGTGTTTTCTTGAGTTCTATGAGCTGCTCTAGCAAATTAATTGATCCTGAGAATGGGGTTGTGGAACTGTTGATTTGTAGCCAAATTGGACAGAAGTCATGGGTAACTTGGGGACCTACTTCTAGCAGTTGGCACTTGATGTGGGGGAGTCTCATGAGACTAGCCCTTAACTTGTGGAATTTGACTCTATCTCCAGTATCAGAACTGAGTTAAGTTGTAGGTGGTATCACAGAGAATTGCTTGGTGTGGGAAAAAATCCAGAAATGTTGAGAGTGTAGTAGTGTGAAAGGAGAAGCAAGAGGAAAAGACTGGGTGTTATATAGACTAGCTAAAATTTTTAAGAAGGATTGCCCTAAGTGTTGATGAGATTTGGGGAAACTGGAAACCTTACATATCTATATGGACTTCTCTGGGAATGTCTACAGCAGTATTAATCATGATAGCTAAAAACTGTGAACAGTTCAAATATCCATCAACTGATAAATGTATATACACATTGTGGTAGTCTGTGTAATGAAATACTACCCAGCAATAAAAAAGAGTTAACTGCTTTTAGGTGCAACAAAATGAATGACTTCAAAAACATTATTCTAACTTACTGATGTAAGATTATATATTGGATGATTCTATTTATTTGAAATTTCTAGAAAAGGCAGAACTTTACATATGAAAGTAGAGCCTGGATCTAGACATGGGAGGAGAAATTGACTGAAAAAGGGTCCAAGGAAGTTTTTTAGGGTGATAAAAGTATTCCCAAACTGGATTGTGAAGATTGCATGCACAGCCATTAGATTTTCTAAATAATATTAATCTAACTTAACAATTGAAACAGGTGAATTTTATGGTCATTATGTTATTCGTGAATAAAACTTTGAAAACAGTATGAGTATTTAATAAAAGGAAAAGGGGAAAGAAAAGAATGAAATAATGGTATGATAAAAGTAGAAATAATTTTTAACGAATTTACTAATTCAAAAAAATAGAATCTTAGAGTTTTTTACAAGATGACCCCAAAATGCTTATGACATGTAGTTGTTAAATTTTGTTTAAGATAGTGCTCTTGTAGTCCCATAGAGCCATTACTTTTTTAAAAAATAGACTACTTTTTAGAGCACTTTTGGGTTCACAGCAAAATTGAGTGGAAAGTAAAGAGATATCTAATATACTCCCTTACCCCACATATACACATCCTCCCCTGCTATCAAAATCCCATACCAGAATTAATTTTTTAAAAGCAGTTTTATTGAGAAATAGACAGTTCACCCATTTAAAGTGTACAATTCAGTGGTTTTTAATATATTCACAGAGTTGTGCAACCATCACCACTATTTAATTTTAGAACATTTTTATTACATGAAAAAGAAACCCCATGCCTAGTAGCAGTCCCTTTCCATTTATCCTAAGCCCTCTCAGCACTAGGCAATGACTAGTCTACAGTGTTTCTGTATGGATTTACCTTTTCTGGACATTTCATATAAATGCATTCATATAATGTGTGGTTCTTTGTGACTGTCTTCTTTGCCTTAGCATAATGTTTTCAAGGTTCCTCCATCTTGTAGCATATATCAGTATTTCATTTTTTATGGCTGAATAATGTTCCATTATATAAATATACCATATTTTGCTTATGCATTCATTATTTGATGGAGATTAGGATTATATCTACTTTTTGACTGTTGTGAACAATGCTACTGTGAATATCTGTTTACAGATTTTTGTATGGACATGTTTTCAGTTTGCTTAGGTATATGCCTAGGAATGGAATTTCTAGGGAGTCATTAATTTTGACTATGAGGAATTGTTAAAGAATATTAAACAGGCAGGCAGTCCCTGATGTGCACTGGTTCCTGGATGCGATCTTAAGATGAAACACACCAAGTTGAGGTTAGCCTGTTTATAGTAATGTAGTAGATTACCTGCTAGGAGGAGTTAATTGTTTTTACATTAAAATTAAATTGCAGTTTTTAGCTTATTTTCGTATAATTTGCTTATCTCACCCACAAGTGATGTAGAAGGGAAAATGCAACTAATTGAGTACTTCATTGTGTTAGGTAGTAACTGATTCTGTTTTTATATACTTAGAAGTTAATAATAGACTAATTTTCTTGTTTGGCTATGGAATCAGATACAGTGTGATGTAGTTGGCAGATGCTTGGATTTGGGTTCAGTCCTAGTTCCTCTTTATTGATGCTACAGATTCCTCACTTCTAAAAAGGGGTCTGTCTGTCTCATCTGACTCTCAGGTTGTGATAATGAAGAGAGTTTAAGTCTGCTAAAGCATTTAGTATAAAGTGATATACAAATATGGCATTGTTCTTGTATTGGGTTGGCCAGAAAGTTCTTTTATTTTTCCCATATGATGGCTTTAGTTGTGCTTAGTTGTTTTCAACTCCACACAAAACAATTTTGTTAGATTATATTGTGACAGCTGTCATATCAGCATACATTTTTATAAAAACTTATCAAAATTGGTGAATTTTTGTGCAGCCATTTTAATATTGAAGATGCAAGAAGATATGCAACATTTTCAGCACATTATGCTTTATTATTTCAAGAAAGGCAAAAATGAAACTGAAATGAAAAATGATTTGTTCAGTGTATGGAGAAGGTGCTGTGACTGATCAAACGTGTCAAAAGTGGTGTGCAAAGTTTCTTGGTACTGTTGATATTTTTGCCAAATAATTTTTTGTTGTGAGGCTGTCTTATGCATTGGAAGATGTTTAGCAGCACCCTGGCCTCTACCCACTAGAAGCCCACAGAGGGAATAACAGACATACTTAAAATATCCAAGTTAATAAAGTTATTGGTAAAAATGAAAAATGTGTCTTTTATTTTATGGAAAAAACATACGGACTTTTTGGTCAACTCAGTATATGAGTTCTTTGGCTAAAACATGTTCTTAATGTCTCTCAAGACATTCATACACTTCCCCCCATAATTATTCAACTTATAGAAACAAGTACTGTAGGTAGAAATAAGTAATTTGTAGGACATACTCTCTTCAAATTTCCATGATCTGTGGCTCATTTATTAAACTAATTGCCTTTTCATTGGCAAGATGGAGAAAATCTTTATTCCTATTGAATGACTACTCCTTTGTTGTGAATTAAAAATAAGACTCCAACAATATTTTAAAAACCTACTATTATACATGTCAGGCAATGTTTTTAGGAGGTGGATGCAGTGATGAGTAAGAAAGTGACTTCTACAATCTAGAGAAAATAGAAATACATGTAAAAGCTATGGGTCATGGTTTAACTGTTTGTGTAAGATTGCGAAACAATATAAAAAGTTAAAGAACAAAGAGTTTGACCTTTTAAGACCAGAAGTCATTTTGGCCACATCCTCCTTTCCTGAGGGGGGAGAGTTAGCAGTGATTTTGAAGAAATTAGCAGGTGCTTTTCTGGGATTGGTTATCTCTGTACTGTAAGACTGTTTAGGGGTTTTAAAAAAAATTATTTAGTTGAGTCAAAATTAAATCTTATTAAATAGATAAAGGGAAGAAGGTATATTTAGAGACTTCTGCCAGATTTCTCTCCAAAAAAACAAATTGAAGCCAATTCTATGAGCAGTGCCAAAATTAAGAGTACTTCTGAAGAAAACCAACTTATGCTTGGCAAGGAGAGAATACTAAGGTTTTAAAAAAATTAATAGACTTTGTTTTCTAGAGCAGTAGGTTCAGAACAAAATTGGGTGGAAGTTACAGAGTTCCAGATACCACTCCCTATTCCACATGCACAGCCCTCCCACATTAATATAACACACCAGTGTGATAGAATAATATTTTAATAGAGTATTTTATCTTTGTATTTTATCAGATCTATTCATCAAAACGTTAACCTTTTTTGTCATCACTCTTAAAATCTTTTTTTAATTTGGATTTAGAGTTTATAAGTATGTTTATACATGTGTATATATCAACAATATTTTGTCATTAATGTTGTTAAGGAAATATTTTTCACTTAATTCTAGAGTTGCCAAGCTACTATTTGCCTTCTTCATCTCTCCACTTTACGTTGAGATTATACAAATAGCCAGGTCATTATGTTTTTTTTTTAAAGATTTTATTTATTTTTAGAGAGGGGACGTAGGGAGAGGAAGAAAGAGGGAGAGAAACATCAATGTGTTGTTGCCTCTGGAGCACCCCCTACTGGGGACCTGGCCCACAACCCAGGCATGTGCCTTGTCTGGGAATCGAACCAGCGACCCTTTGGTTTACAGGCCAGTGCTCAGTCCACTGAGCCACACCAGCCAGGGTTGTTATCTTTTTATACCAACATTAAATTGGAGATTATCTTCAGTATTTCTGAATACTTTTCAACATAATTTTAAAGGCATGGTTTACTTCACAGAAAAATCGAAGATTGCAAATAATGTTGATTTGCAAGTATCAACATTTTGGTTAAATATAACTAGCCCTCCAGATTCAGGGTCCTTCTCTCTTACTAGGCTCTTGACTTTTATTTTCCTTCTTAAACCATCATTATAGTGATGACATTAAGCTTAAAACAAATACACTTGTATTTAACCAGCTATTGCTACTTAAGTAGCGGTGATCAGAAAAGCAGAATTTAATAGAGAAATGAGATGTATCTGGATTTTACTCTACTTTCTCTTCCTTGTTAACTCTGTTAATATATGTTTATCCTGCTTTTTCAAAGTAAGATTTATATTCTGGAATATAATTGCTTGCCTCATGAGATCTTCTGTTTTGTGGGGCATACTCTCAGACACCAAAATTAATTGCTATAAATGTTTGTTATTGTCATTAAATAATTCATTATCTTTTTCTGCCTTTTCATTGACTGTCAAATCTCTGGTATTTTCAGATTCCACTGAATAAGAGTGTGGCTTTTTAAGGTTATGTAGTTCCATATTTTAACATAAGATGGCAGCATTGAAATAAATGCATAAAATAGCAATATTTTGGTTAATTAGCCCAATGTAATGGGAGAGCTTTGTCTCTTCAAGTTCTTAGAAATGTATGTAGATTCTAAGTACTCAGAACCTATTCTTGCTCATCTCTTTGTTAATTTTCCGAAGTCAGTGTTCCACAGAGTTTTAACTTGTACCAGGAGTCTCTTTCAGTGCTAGTTATTGAAACATAACTGGCAAAATGAGGTAAAAGTTAATATAACTAGCGTTCGTACTCCTAATTCAGATTCAAATGTCCAGCTGCCTTCTGGAAAGATACTTTTTGACTCTCAGTAGACTGCAGGTCTGTGAGACCTGGAAATTTGTTTATGTTACTGCTCTCCCTCTCAGTGCCTAAGAACAAGCATGGGGTGCAGGTGGTGCTGAATATGTATTGAAGGAATATCCACCATCTTTTTTTTCTGTAGTCCTTATTTTAGTGAATGCCACCACATCCTTCCAGGCATCCAAGCCACAAACCTGTGCATTTTTTATTGACTCCTTAATCTTATATATTTACTTAATCATATTGTGTTTTTTTGTTCAGTTTCCAGTTTTATGTCAATTTCTTCCACTTTTCTTCAACCCCCACTGCTACCACCTTAATTCATTCACATTAGCTAGTATCTTCTCTCTCCTAGGTTAGCACCTGCCTAAGTGCTTTCCTGATTTCAGCGTTACTCCCATTCCACTCTAAGACAGCTTATGCAGGCAATAAAGGGTGTACAGAAGGTGAATACATTTAATATATTGTCTCAGAGAACACATGTCTAGTTTGGAGGATGTTTGTGAAACAACACTAAAACAACAAAGTGCTGAATCAGGACAATTAATTTGAACTGTGGAGTTTGGTAAAGGCTTTATGGGAGGGAGGAGTGTTTTGAGATTGGTTAGTGAAGACTTCTCTCAGTAACCTCAGCATATCAGCCCTTAATACTTGTTTTGACTTTTTTGAAAATAGCTTTTTTGAAATATACTTGATGTAAACAGGACATAGTTGAAGTATACAATTTAATGAGTTTTCATATATGTACCCATGCTATTGTCACCACAATTAAAATAATGAAATATCCATCAAATGCAAAAATCTCTTTATGAGGCTTTGTAATCTACTTCTCACACCTCATTCCAACTCTGGACAACTGCTGATCTGTTTTCTGACACTATAAATTAATGTGTACTTTCTAGAATTGTACAAAATGGAACAATATAATATGTATAGCTTGTTGGTTTGACTTCTTTCAATCAGCTTGATGGTTATGAGATTGATTCATGTTGTTGTGGGTATCAGTAGTTCATTCCTTTCTAAGGCCGAGCAGTATTTCCTCTATGGATACATCACAGTTTGTTTCTGCACTACTCTTATGATGGACGTTTGGGTTGTTTCCAGTTTGAGGCTATTACAAGTAAAACTGCTGTGAACATGTGTCACCTTTATATGGACATATGCTTATCATTTCTCTTAAATAATACCTGGAGAGATGGATTAGCTGAATCATAAGTGGGTGTGTGTTTAACTTTTTAAGAAACTGCCAAACTCTTCCCATCAGTGTATGAGAGTTCTAGTTATTCCCCATCCTAGCCAACACTTGGTACAGTAGGTCTTTTTTAATTTTAGCCATTATAAGGGATGTTTAGTAGTACCTCGTTTGGTTTTAGTTTGCATTTCCCTAAAAATAGTGATGTTGAGCATCTTTTCATGTATCTATTTACCATCTGTATGTTTACTTTGATGTTTCTGTTCAAATCTTTTGCCATTTTTTAATTGGGTTGTTTATCTTTCTTGTAAGAGTTTTATATATATATAATCTAGGCACAAGTCCTTTGTAAGATTTATGCTCTATAAATATATTCTCCTAGTTTTGTGATATGCTCTTTTGTTTTTGGAATGTCTTTTATGGGCTGATTTTGCCCCACTATTGAGGCAATTTTTCCTGAGCATCTATTTGGTACTCAACCTATTTTGAGGTTTTCCTAAGTTTGTCTTGTGGGAACACAAACTATTCCTGGCCCTTTGTTAGCTTTGGGAATTTTTTCAGCTGTTTCTTTTTCATGGTTTTTTCTGTGGGTAGGGATAGTTTTCTCACATGCATGTGCTGATCATTACTAGCTGAAAACTTGAAGGAAGTCCCTGGAGATCTGTCTTCTCTAGTACCCTATCCTGAGAATTTCAGCTAAATAAATCCTCGGTCCTATCTCATCTGCTCATGGAAAATTGCCATGCTCTGTTCAGACTCCCTTCCCTGTGTGGCAGCCTGGAAACTCTAGGCAGCAGTCTGGACACTTGTTGGGGTTCACCTCATTTGCCTTCCCTTGCTCTTACTCTGACTGGTGTTAAATGTGTGAAAATTGCTGTTTTGTATGTTTTGTCTGGCGTTATAGTAGTTCAAGGCAGGAAGGTAAATCTGGTCCCGCTTATTCCATCTTGAATGGAAGCAGAAGTTATTTCTGTGTATGTTTGCTTGAGAAAAAAACTATGCTTGAGTCACTATAGTTCTACGTTTGTGTCAAGCTGTCAAACATGCTTTTCCAGATGCCTCATTGAAGTTGATATTTCAGTCAGATGTATAAGATTAAATTTTTTTTCCTGGTAATTTTCTTCCCAGGGTATCTCATATCTTTGGCAGTTTGTGTTACTTATTTGTGTACTTACATAAGTATGGGAATTATACGGATCTTGTTTAAAAACATACTTTGTGTAACATTAGTTGAGTGTGAACACAGGAATTAACAACTAGAGTTTAGAAAGGTGAGTACATTTAAGGGAAAAGCATGCAATTATTGGTTGTTTTCTGGTTGAGCTTTATGAAGTACTTTTTGGGGGTGTTTTACCTACTTTCAACATACACATCATCATCAACCCTTACATAACAACATAATTTTAGATTTCAAATTAAATTTCATTTTTAATTAAAGATTTAACAAAATTTCCTTACTATCTTACCTAAGTAAAAGATGGCTGTAATTTGGAGAACTGCATTCTTATCTTGCTGGATGCAATTAGGCAATTCACTTGTCTTACCTTTTTTTTTTTTTTTTTTTAAGTGAAATGAAAGGGTTTGCCCTGATCCATGTGGCTCAGGTGGTTGGGTATCATTTCGCAAAGCAAAAGGTTATTGGTTTGATTCCTGGTCAGGGCACATGCCTGGGTTGAGGGTTCACAAGAGGCAACCAATCAATGTTACTTTTCCACATCGATGTTTTTCTCCCACTCTTTTTCCCTCCGTTCTCCCCTCTCAGATAGATAAATTAGATAGATAGATGATAGATAGATAGATAGATAGATAGATAGAATCTTTAAAAAAATAATAAAACAAAATGAGAGGGTTTGACCAGATCTCAGCCCTAAAACATCGATTCCAACTGTGTATTCCTATATATACATCCATATAGATTATTCACTTGTTTTCTTATATTTGTATTAATACTTCAGATTTTCTAGGTGTTTTTTAACCATGCCTTTTAAAAGTGGTTTTGCCACTTCTCAGATGATGTGGCATACCAAGTTATTATAAGGCATTTTTATCAGAGGGAGAGCAGAGTTAAAGGTGTCCTATTCCTTGCCTTTGTATTTCTTGTTCTTTGGGAGATTATTCTGCTAAGAGTTTTATAAAAAGAACAATCATTGCAAGTGGGGGGTATCAGTTAATTTGAGAAATGTAACCAATAGAAGTCCATATTTATTGATAGATCAGAGTATGGAGTCAGAATACAGAAGAAACAGGAAGATTGAAGAAAAATAGGAAAGTTCAAAGCAGATTATAGAACTTCTGATTTATTCTTAATTTGATATTAACTATGTAAATATAAAATAACTTTCATAAATCTTTTTAGACATTTTATATATGGGACTCATTAGGATAAAAGTATTAGAATTCTCTGAAATACATGTGATGCAGGAGATATCAGCCAATGGTGGGACATAATTGCCTTCGGATGTCAGATTGCAATGTAATACAGAGTACAGGGGTTCTTGGGATGTAGAGAGTCTGAATTCCCAAAACTGTATTCAAGTTTTTATGGGTATATATTTCTCTTGGATGAAGTCCCATTCCTTTTTTTTTTAATATATTTTATTGATTATGCTATTACAGAAGTCCCATTCCTTTAGTCATATTTTCAAATGGCTTTATGTCCCCCAACATTAAAAACTATAGTTGCTGTAGGTATTGAATATGCTTCATTATTGATTGTCTTGGCAGCTCCTCCTTTAAAATATATTTACATCTTCCTGCCAACAGACTGCATTCCTTTGTTAAAGATAAAAAACTTGGCCCTTTCTGAATGGCATCCTGAACTTCACAACTCTGTTTATTGAATGGTCATGATAAAGCCACAGGTAGCCACAGATAGGAAAGAATATAGCAATCTTATACTCCCCAACAATCTTCTGACAAAATTATGTGCAGTGGCCTTATGCTGGGAATCAAATAAAGTAACTTTTTACATTCTTTGCCCTTGTCCTCCTATACATTGTGTTTTCTTTCATTCTTACCCCAAATCCTTTCCTGCTCCCTCATTCAGACATACACATATTCTTACCCATTAGCTGTTATCAATATTTTGGGCTTAATCATAGAACAGCTTTGCTTTGAAGAAGCTTGTGAATGAAACCCAGAAAAGTACTCATGCCATCCTTGGGACTTGGGTATACTATTCAAGGACAAGCTGGGGATTAGGTTCTTTCAAATAGCAATTGAGCTTACACTGACTGTAGGAAATCGGTGCCTAGCAGGTGTATAACAACTTCAAAGATTCACTCTCTGTTGTGAAATGGAACCAAACTCAACAGAAATTACTGATTTACTTTACAGAAACCTGGCACATACCTTTAATGACCTTTGATGAAAATTGGACTATCAATAAATACTCTTGCATATTTGCTTTGACATCTTTAGAGTTAACAAAAACAAACAAACAAAAAAAATCCACAACCTTTTAACCCCCACTAATTGAAGGTATCAAAGTCCACAGTTTTGGTGTTTGGGTATAATTTAGAATAGAAATGTTTTTTTTCCATTTAACACTTATGCTGCTTAACTTTGTAAAGGAAAATTGGAATGTGAGTAAGTCATGTAAAAAGGGCAAAGAAGAGGGATTATTATTAACTCTTTGGAACAAAAATATACTCTTTTTGGTCACATATATTCCGATGGCAGTGTTTTTTTGTTGTTTGTTTTTTAATGAACTCTTCTTTAGATCAGTTTTAGGTTCTAGCAAAATTGAGCAGAAAGTACAGAGAGGTCCCATAAAATCCTTTCAGTGCCCCCCACCTACTGTTGACATTCTACACCTCAGTGGTACATTTGTTATACTTGATAACCCTGCATGGAAGCGTCTTTATCACCAAAGTCTGTAGTTTGCATTAGGGTTCACTCTTGGCGTTGTAGATTCTCTGGGTTTGGACAAATGTATAATGACATGTATCCACCTTTGTAGTATTGTGCAGAATAGTTTCACTGCCCTAAAAATCCTCTATTCTTTGTCTATTCAGCCTTCCCTTCCCCCTAAACCCTGGCAACCACTGATCTTTCTACTGTCTTCCTAGTTTTGCCTTTTCAGGATCTCATATAGTTGGAATCATATATTATGTAGCCTTTTCAGATTGGTATTTTTCACATTTTAACATGCATTGGAATTTCCTCCATATCTTTTTATGGCTTGATAGCTCATTTCTTTTTAGCACTGAATAATATTTTATTGTCTGAATATACCACCATTTATTTACTCATTCATATACTAAAGGACATCTTGGTTGCTTCTAAGTTTTGACAATTATGAAAAAAAGCTTCTATAAACATCCATGTTCAGGTTTTTGTGTAGACATAAGTTTTTAATTTCTCTGCGTAAATACCAAGGAGTGCAATTGCTGATCATGTGATAAAAGTATGTTTAGTTTTGTAAGAAACCACCATACTGACTTTTCACAGTGACTGTATCATTTTGCATTGACACCAGCAGTGAAATCCTGTTATTAGCATTTGTGTTGTCAATGTTCCAGAGTTTGATATGTGGTGCTGTTTGCAGTTCCCTACTGACAGAGGATGTGGAGCACCTTTTCATATAGCCACTTGCTGTCTGTATATCTTCTTTGGTGAGCTCTCCAGGTCTTTTACTCAGTATTTAATTGAGTTGTTTCTTATTGTTGCATTTTAAGAGGGTTTTTTAAAGTATTTTTTATTGATTATGCTATTACAATTTTCCCAATTTCCCCCCTTTATACCCCCTCTACCCTGTCCCCCCAGCCCTCCAGCATTGCCCCCCGCCTTAGTTCATGTCCATGGGTTGCACATACAAGTTCTTTGAGTCCTCTGTTTCCTATATCATTTTTTGTCTCTCCCCATCTATTCTATGCCTACTAATTATGCTTCTTCTTCCCTGTACCTTTTCCCCGGTATTCCTCCCTTCCCCCTCCCCACTGAACTTTCTCTGTGCGGTGTCCATTTCTCCAATTCTGTTCCTGTTCTGGTTGTTTGCTTAGTTTTTGTTTTCATTGTTTTTCTTTTCTTTTAGGTTCATTTGTTGATAGTTGTAAGTTTATTGTCATTTTATTGTTCATATTTTTTATCCTCTTTTTCTTAGATAAATCCCTTTAACATTACCTAGAGTAAGGGCTTGGTGATGATGAGCTCCTTTCACTTGACCTTATCTGGGAAGCACTTTATCTGCCCTTCCATTCTAAATGAAAGCTTTGCTGTATAGAGTAATCTTGGATGTAGTTCCTTGCCTTTCATGACTTCAAATACTTCTTTCCAGCCCCTTCTTGCCAGTAAGGTTTCTTTGAGAAATCAGCTGAGAGCCTCATGGGAACTCCTTTGTAGGTTACTGTCTCCTTATCTCTTGCTGCTTTTAGGATATTCTCTTTGTCTTTAATCTTGGGTAACTTGATGATGTACCTTGGTGTGTTCCTCCTTGGGTCCAACTTCTTTGAGACTCTGAGCTTCTTGGACTTCCTGGAAGTCTATTTCCTTTGCCAGATTGGGGAAATTTTCCTTCATTATTTGTTCAAATAAGTTTTCGATTTCTTGCTGCTATTCTCCTTCTGGCACCTTTATAATTAGGATATTGGAATGTTTCGGTTTGTCCCAGAGAATCCTCAGTCTCTCTCCATTTTGTTTGGATTCTTGTTTCTTCATTCTGATCCAGTTGGATGTTTTATTTCATCCTTTTGTTCCAAGTCATTGCTTTGAATCCTGGTACCTTTCTTGTCACTGTTGGTTCCCTGAATATTTTGCTTTATTCCATTTTGAGTATCTTTCATTTTTTGACCAAGATCAGTCAGTCCTGTGAGCATTTTGATTACCAGGGCTTTAAATTCTCCATCAGATAAGTTGGCAGCCTCCTTATCACTTAGTTCTCTTTCTGAGGTTTTGCTGTGTTCTTTCATTTGGACCATATTTCTTTGTCTTGGCATAGCTGATGGGTTGTAAGGGGGCCTTAGGTATTCACAAGGGCAGGGCAACCCTCTTTGCTGCTCTGCAGCACTGCCAGTCTGGTTGTTCTGGTTGATTTTTTTCTTTAATTCCTTGGTTGTTGGAGTTCCATGCAGTTTGATTTTTCTGGTGATTTTGGTTGTTTATTGATTTCAGATTGGTTGTTATCCTCCTTTTTGTTGTGCAAGGAAGTGAAGGGTTTCTACCTGTGCCTCCATCTTGGCTGGAACCCCTTAAGAGTTTTGTTTTGTTTTGTTTTTTTAACCTATTTTAGATAATAGTCTTTTGACAGTTGTGTCTTTTCCAAATATTTTCTCACATTTTGTGATTTATCTTCTCATTCTCTTGACACTGATGACAGTAGAGCAGAATTGTTCATTTTAATGAAGATTAGCTTACCAATTACTTCTTTTATTGATCATGCCTTTGGTGTTGTACTAAAAGTCATTGCCATATCCAAGGTTATCTAGGTTTTCTCCTTTGTTACCTTCTAGGAGTTTCATTGCATTGAGTTTTACATTTAGGTCTATGATCCTTTCTGAGTTAATTTTTGTGAAGGGTCTAAGGTCTATGTCTAAATTTTTTTTTTTTATGTCTAGTGTTCCAGCATCATTTGTTAAACTTCATTCTGTTGCTCCTGTATTGTCATTGCCCCTTTGTCATAATTATGAATTAGATGTTTTACTCGTACTTTCTTAAGTAGCCTTAAGGAAGATTGCTTTATTATATTTATTCCAGTTGTAACACTTGAACCACTAAGGATTACTAAGTTGAATTTCATCTTGTAAAATAGGATAGTCAAGAAAAACAATTATATTTGAGACAACAGATTTATAGTCAGCTGTTATTTAATGGGAATACTTTTGAGTTAATGCAAAAAATGCTTAACATTCTTTTAGATCTTGTAATTTATTTAAAAGAATGCTAAATTCTGTGTCTTACACTTAAAAGCCAACCTCAACATTTGGTGAATTCTAAATTTTTTTTTTGTGAAATGCAAAAATTAAGAAAAAGGAATTTTTTCTTAATTGTATGAAACTTTGATTTTTAGGGTGGTTCCTTGCTTTGGCATTACTGTCTCATGGCTAGAGGACTTAAACTGCATACCAGTATTTTTTACTAGTTTTTCTTCTCTTGTATAAGTATTAAATTCTGTTACATTTACATTGTCGCAGTGATATTGGCTTTGACTTGCATATACTCAATGTATAACCGCCGAATCTTGCAAGTAATAAATGACTCATCCTATGTTGGACAATGTGGAGTGACATATGTCCTGTGTAAGAGGTACATGTCTTCTCTGGAGGGTAACCCTCATTCCTGTTATGGTGATTATTGCTTTATGGGGATATATGTTGCCAGATCTCTCAGTTTTTCAGGAGGAGCCAAGTCTGGATTTTTAAGAATCTGAAGTCTCCCAGTATTTAAATAATGTAAAACTGAAAAATATTTGTGCAGGTCAAATCAAGTAGAGCTGTCATCTAAATGGTACTGCTTTGTAACATCAGACCTAAGGAGATGCTTCTTGGAAGTAAATAGAGGTTTTAGGTACTTTAGATGACTTAATTAATTTATACCAGTTAAGAAGAGAGGCTTATAGTCACCTGTTGTTTAGAAAGCTATAAACTGCTTCTAAGTATAGATACTATGTTCTGTGACATGAATACATTTTTTTTCTTGATTTCTCATTTAAGGTCTCAGCCAGTTACCTCTCCAGTCATCCTTCAGTTTGGTCATGCAGAGACCCTTCTTCCACTGCTTTCTCTCATGGGCTACTTCAAAGACAAGGAACCCCTAACAGCTTACAATTACAAGGAACAAATGCATCGGAAGTTCCGAAGTGGTCACATTGTACCCTATGCCTCAAACTTAATATTTGTGCTTTACCATTGTAAAAATGCCAAGACTCCTAAAGAAGAATTCCAAGTGCAGATATTATTGAATGAAAAGGTGTTACCATTGGCTCACTCTCAAGAAACTGTTTCTTTGTACGATGATCTGAAGAACCATTATAAGGACATCCTTCAGAGTTGTCATGCCAGTGAAGAGTGTGAATTACCAAAGGTGAACAACACATCTGATGAGCTGTGAGGACTGGAGAACATTTTTAATTCATCAGGAATGTATAGGGAGTGATTACATGCTTGGAATAAGTGGGCAGTGCCTGGTTACAGAAAGCTTTTACATTACTTGGGTATTTCTGTCTTTTCATAGAAAAACATGGAGTTTCTTTTTGAGTCTGGACACAAGTGTAAGAAATGATTCTTCACTGGAGCATTCTTCTTAAGGGGAAAATCTGTTCAAAGAAATAGCTGGTACTGCAAATGTTTACAGAAATTAAATACTTCCTATTTATATCAGAAATATCACACTGAGAATATGTTTTCAAAATAATGCTTCAAAGTGCTGGAGTAACAAAATATATCATTTGGATGATCCACAACTTGATTGAACTGAGTCTAGAACTTTACCAGTTGCAATTCTCTCTTTTTTCCTCAAGTAGCACGTTTCTGGTATTGTCTTTCTTAATCAGAAGTATCGTGATACACTGGGAGTGCCATTTTGGAAGAAAGCTAACATCTCACTGTTTGAGAATTTGAAACAATATTGAGAAAGTCTGATTTAAAAGGACGTTTTCACTGAAGGAAGACAAAACATAAAATAAAATAAATAGTTTTGTTAACAGTATTTATAAAGTATTTCAACACCTTTCCATGAATCCCTTTTAACCTTCTAAGTTCTGCAAGGCCATTCCTTAATTATTATCATACCTCTTTTACATATATAACAATGGAAGGACAAAGAGGACCATTAGCAATGCCAAATGGATGGAATCAAAGTTTCTTCAACCCCTTGCTTAACAATTTTTAACATTCTTTTACTTTGCTTCTATTTTGCGATTGTGTGAAATATTTTTGGGTTGATAAATTTCTTTTTAATTCTATTGTTATTTTAAATAAAGATTTTATTCTGGCTGGCTTAGTTTCACAAATACGAACCCATTTCAAAAAAAATAGTTCTGCCTTGACTGATGTGGCTCAGTGAACTGGGCTTGGTCCCTCAAACCGAAAGTCACCTGTTGGATTGCCGGTCGGGGAACATGTCTGGGTTGTTGGGGTGTGCAAGAAGCAGTGGATTAATGTTTCTCTCTCTCTCTTTCTCCCTCCCTCCCACTTTCTCTAAAAATAAATAATTAAAATCTTTTTAAAAAATAGTACTGAGTTCTGTCAGATACCATGGAAATCATTGCTATAATAATAAACAGACTTCTTGGTCTTTTCTATTCCTTGTGTTGGTAAACAATAATTGATGATAAAGGATTGGAATTTTAAGCAGCTTTGACTAAATCAGGCAGAATGATGAAATTTTCTTCCATTGGAAATATTCTCAAATTTTAACTTTAAAAAATGGGAATCCAATTTATTAAAAATCTAGAAAGTATCACAACTGTATATTGAAATAAAAGAAGATGCATAGATCATTGATCTTCAAATAAATAATGTTCATAAAGTAGATGATTAACTGATAAAGCCTGTGGATTCATCAACATACTGTTTATTGTTCCTGTAAAAAGATCTGATGGTTGCTTTTTCAAAGAAATTTATAAACAGGCAGACAAGAAGAAAATACTATAATGAACATTCACGCCCATTGTCCTGTTTTATCAGAATTAGCATAATATTTGGTTTAGATCCCAATGAGAACATTTGAGGACTTTTGTATGCTTCCCTGATGCTATTGCCCTCACTCCCCACCTAGAGGTAACCACCAGCATAACATTCAGTAATCATTCCATTGCAAGCTTGCCTCAAAACTTATGGTAGTATTGTGGGGATTTTTAAATACTCTGTAAAAGCACATACCCTGCATATCATTCTTGAATGAGTGATTTATTTTAGATGCTTTGTTTGTTTTTCAGGACCTCTCGATCCTGATCATTTGTCACGAATGAATGCTATCAGTTCATCAATGCCTGTTGAGTACTTTTATGTACAAGCACTAGACTCAGTCCATGGGCCTATAACATTGAATGAACCTAGTTCTTTCAAAGGGGGTTCTCTTAAAAAAAAGCCTTGGAACGAATTTGCTGCTATCTGCTGCATTAAATAATTTTGATTCATATACTTTTATAGAATATGAACATTTTATAGGAGTTATTTAATTACATTGTTAAATAGAACCATATCTTTATAGTCATTGGTAAATAAAATATTTTAGGATGGAGGGTGTGGTTCATTTTTGCTAATGTTATAGAAGTTGTGATATATTCTGGTGCTATTCTCATTTTGGAAATGCCTGAAACAAAAGAATGCCATGATGAAAATTAAAGGTCTTATTTAGGATAGGATATTTAAAAAGTTGAACATCAAAAAATAATCTTTGGCTAAATAGTTCACTCACAGTAGGTGACCAAATTACCCAATTAAGCCAAAGATTAAGCACTGGTTGATCTGACACTGTAGTCAATTAATAAATAGCCTATGGACATTAGCCATTTTTATGTCTAATCTCCACCGTGATGTGTGCATTGTATTGTACTTACTGGTTTTATAGTTACCATTTTGAAGTTTCTGCTCTCCAACACGTAATCATTCACTTGTTACTGTTTTTCTGTATAATCTTGATGTTAATTTTAACACTGACAGCAGAACTCAACTTTTATGATATCTTTACTTGAATGCTTTTCTTTTGTAAACAGCAGAAATGATGCAGGCCCTTAAATTTTTGGAAGTTATAAAAGCTAACCCAGAATATATAAATATACATTTTTGGAATATATTTCTCTAAGATGGTTTTTCATGTGGTTCAGTAATTATTCTTGGAATTTTGACTGTGTTCTACCAAATGTAAGCTGAAAATAAATATTTGCATTGCCATATAATTTGCCTCTACCTAGCTCTTCTGAAACACTTCACAGATCACTTAATTCTCTCCTAATCATTCTTTCTATCTTAAGCATTTTTCTTAAGCAGCTCAGTTCCCTTTTAAGCACCTTCACATCACTCTATTCAGCTATTTTTAGTTGGCGTGTTAGTGTATTTTTGAGAAAATCTCACAGCAAGAAAACAGATGTTGTATTCTTCCAGTTAAAGGATCTGTACTTTGAGCTTCATGCCTGGCAATTTAGGAGGAGGTTAACTTTAAAACTTTGTTTCACTACCATTGCTGAAGTAATACATTTTAAGATAGAATTCTATATTTTATTTTTCTAAAACAGATTCATAATTCAGTATCTCCCCTGTACTATTCCCAGGTTTTAAACCACTGTTTAGACCCAAGCAGTTACATTCACACTTTCGTTTGTTACACTGGGAGAACTATTTGATGGCCTTCCAAATTGAATAGTATTTCCACTATAACAAGAAAAGTTTTGTTAGAATACTTTACATTATTTCTGAAATGGCTAATGTTGAAAATGAAGTTGAGATGACAATGTAGAGATACTTGTCTGCTCTTTCACTAGAGGCCATTCTACCAGTCTTGATTCTCATTGTCTTTTGACCAAACATTAACAATTCGGGTGCTTTTGGAAACCTTTTCAATAAATATTCTCATTCTGGAGAGAAGAGCCCAGTTTTGTTGTAAACATAAAAACATACTGGTACAGTATATCTTTGGATACATATAGGTGAGAAAGTATATATAAGAAACGTTCTTAACTGGAGATAAGGGAGAACACTAATTTTGTTTCAGCAGTAGTTGCCCTTCCTTTGGGAGACCATTAGTTTCTTACTTTTTTTTTTCTTTGCCTTGCCTTCCTGAGAAAGTGAGAAGACTAGTCCTAGACCTTTTTTTCCTTCTGTCTGCAGTGTTGCTCCCTCAAACTTTGTCAACTCTGTAATATGGATGAGATTAGGATGAGAGCCTGGTTTTCTAATTTGACTCTTAAGTTTTGGAGTGCTATCCATGGTGGGAAAAATGTAATTGAGTTTCACAGCATTTGGTATTCTAGTACTAAACGACTGAAAGTCTGAGGAAAGATACTGAGTTTAGGGGGCAGAAGACTGAAGAAATGAGATAGGAGCAATCCCCTACCTTTCCTTGTTGAGAGATAAAACACAAAACTCCCAGATGTAGACAGGGAATCAAAACAGGGATTTATATGCACTTTAGTTGGGAGCTGCTATATATATACTATGTTTTCTCCCATATGTACATACATACCTTTTCACTTACAGGAAGCATATCATGGCTTCTCTTTGGCATATATAAATTGCCAGCATTGCTACTCTTGTACTTCGGGGTCATTATTCAGTAAAATAAGTTAACTTGAACACAAGCACCGTGATAATGGCAACAAGTTGATCGATAATTAAGGTGGGTACTGAGTGATTGGCAGGCAGGGAGCACATACAGTGTGGATGCACCGGACAAAAGGATGAGTCACATCCAGGGGGAGAGTGGGGTGGCATGAGGTCTCATCAGTATACTCAGAATGCTACCCAATTTAATAATGAATTTTTTTGTTTCTGAAATATTTAATAGTTTCAAACCTCAGTTAACAGTGGGTAACTGAAACCATAAAAAGTGAAACTGGAAAAGGGGCCTTCTGTACTTGCTTTTCAAGTCTAGCTGCTACCACCAGCCTAGCTCTTCAAAAAGTAGAAGCCTGACGAAGATTCCCCCAACCCATAGGCCCATAGGCACTGCAAAGAACTGCTTTCTTTGACAAGTCTAAAAACTTTGGTTACCAAGTATTTCATAAGCACTACCGTAGATATGGGTACATGTATTTGTTAGCATTTGCTCAACAGATGTGTGAAGTCTATTGAGAGAAAGATCATCTCATGTTACAGAGCCATAGTGTAACAGGTACATTACAGTTCTTAATACTCAGCAATGTACCTGCTGTTAACTAGGCTATCTGTAAGATACTCGTGTATGAAATAATAGTTGCCATTGGGTAAGGGAAATATCTTCACCTGTCAAATACTATAGATTTGCTTTACCTGTTATTCTACTTAATTTTTCTTCATTATTAGACTATGAAGTTGATAATGTGAAACTCATTTTGCAGATGGGGAAACAGGTTGAGAATGAAAATGCATTTTTTGTACTGTAAGCTGTATTCAGATTTGTTAGGTCAGTGATAAAAGTGGAATTTGGACCTAGGTCATTTGGGCACTTGGGTGTGCAGATTGAGTAATGCGAACTGTAAACTATTTACATCTCTTGATTCTGCTCACCACTGCAATTAAAATACTTTTAATGTTGCTGCCACCCTTTGTCCCCTTTAGCCATTGACTGTAATTGCTGAGCCCAAGAAATTGCACACTCAGCAGGAAATGTAAGGGAAACCAAAGTAAATCATAGTCTCGTGTATGACATTTTCCAGGACAAACCAGTTTCTTCTATCTCCCCAGGCTCAGCTGGCTGCACCATGCACCTGTTGCAGAAGGCTTTCTGAGTTAACCAGGAGGGTGGGGCAGGTTGATTGATTGTTGTATTATAAGCTATCTTTTAGAATCGTATTTGTAATTCAAAGCAAAGCACAATTTAGACCTTATTGGAGATTCTAGATTGTTTCAGAATAATGGGAAAGATAGTTATATTGTATAATTATTTTCCCTTCCATTGCTTCATTCAGTGAAGCAGCTACTTATGTCAGCCCTGATATCCTCACTCCTATAACTCGCCTGTTGAGTCCGTAAAGCCGGGTTCACTGAGCACACAGCAGGCAGCTGCTTCATCATGTATCAATGATGCAGAATTCTAAGGGATGAAAAAGGCGAGATTTGCTGCATGTTGCCTATGGTCCGCCATGTCGGTGACCTCTGTCCTGTTCCATCGTGTAAATTGAGTGTGCCACTTTGACCCTCATTGCGAAAGCAATGTGAGTAACAGCAAGCACCAAACAAATATCCAATAATTTGGCTCTTTTTTGTTTTTTGGGGGGCGGTTGTTTTGAAGTAAAATTGGTGTGTAACATTATATTAGGTATACAACATCATATTTCAATCTTTGTATACACTATAAAATTACAATAATAAATCTACTATCTGCCACTGTGTAATTGACCCCCTTTACCCATTTCACCCACCCCCATGCCTTTCTCTGGTAACCACCAATATATTTCCATATCTAAGAGTTTCTTTTTAGATTCCACAATAAGTGGAATCACATGGTATTTATTTTCCTATGTCTGAGTTATTTCATTTAAGTGTATTACCCTCAAGTCCATCTATGTTGTTGCAAGTGGCAACATTCCCTTCCTTTTACAGCTGAGTAGTATTTCACTGCATATACAAAGGGGGAACCCCCTCCAGAATGAAATTATCTTCTGAAGGGTGGGCCCCATGTAGTACAGTCCTCTTATAGTACTAGGTGAGAGTTCTAGGAACCCATCTGTGTCAGTGGTCCAACTGGTATTGTTATGAGAGGCTGCGTTTGGCTTCAGTAAATTTTTTTTTGAAAACTCAGCTCATTCTGTTTGCCCATTTCATGATGGGTGATTTACGAACACACCTGCCCATGACACGCTGTGTTCAGCAATTTTTGACCAAAAACGGCATGACCCTGATGACACACCCTCCTATTAACCCAATCTCACCCCGAGCAACCTTTTTTGTTGTTTCTCCAAGGGGAACAAAGTCCTCAAAAGGAAACATTTTGCTGATACAGAAGAGGTGAAACAGAAAATGGCAGAAGTACTAAAAGGCATTAAAATCAATGAGTTCAAAAACTATTTTGAGCAGTGGAAAAAATGTCTTGATGGGTATATTACATTGAATGGAGAGTATTTTGAAGGTGACTGAAGTTTAAACATGTAAGAATACACTACTTTTTATAAGTAAATTCCTGATTTGGGGGATCCCACATCTCATTTATCCATTCATCTATGATAGACACTTGGGTTGTTACATATTTTTGCTGTTGTAAATAATGCAGCAATGAACACAGAGTACCACATCTTATCTGTCCATTTATCTATGATGCACACTTAGGTTGTTATGTATTTTAGCTATTGTAAATGCAACACAAGGGTGCACGTATCTTTTCCAACTAATGTTTGTATTTTCTTCAGACAAACACCCAGAAGCAGAATAGCTGGCTCATTGGAATGAGGCAGACACCAGCCCGCAGTGTCTGCGTCATTATGGATGAAATGAGACATTCACACAGACTACCGAGTCCAGTGGAGGAAAAGGGACAGCATGGCTTATCTCTCAAGGGGAGCAAAAGCCTTGGCCCTTGCCATGACTGGCCTTTATTGGATTTCTCAGCACATTACATGATGGTCCTCATTTACTATGCACAGGTTCGCATTAGGTGGTTCCCTTTTACAGAAAACAAAGGAGCCAGTGCTGCTAATCACATCACAGAAGAGGGATGTTTGCAAATGAAAAGGCAAAAGTGGTTGAACTAGTTACACTCATCCTTGAAAGGTTTAGCATGGATTTTAGGAAGTTACTTTGCAGTAAATGTCCTCAATTCAGGGTGAGGGAGTTTTTTAGCAAGAGCAAGACTCAAACCGACCTAGGCACATTGCAGGCCTGATTCCCCACAGGAGAACCTATTCACGGGCATGGGTCCTGTGCATTTCCTAGTGGGAGCTGGGCCTATGCCACGAAGAATGTTCTCCTACATTGGAGGTTCTATTTTTAATTTTTTGAGGAACCTCCATACTGTTTTCCATACTGGCTGCACCAATTTATATTCCCAGCAGCAGTGGGAGTTACCTTTACTCCACATCCTCGCCAGCATTTGTTTCTTCTTGTCCTTTTGATAATAGCCATTTAACAGATGTATGGTGATATCTCACTGTGGTTTTCATTTGCATTTCCCTGGTAATTAGTGATGTTGAACACCTTTTTCTGTGCCTCTTGGCCATCTGTGTGTCTTCTTTGGAAAAATGACTATTTAGATCCTCTGCTCATTTTAAAATCAGATTACTTTTCTACTTTTGGGTTATTTGAGTTTTTATATATTTGCATAATAACCCCTTATCAGATATATGATTTGCAAATATTTTCTGCCATTCAGTAGGTTGCCTTTTCATTGGGTTGATGGTTTCCTTTGCTGTGCAGAGCTTTTCAATTTGATGTAGTCCAAGATGTTTATTTTTGCTTTAGTTACCTTTGCTTTTGGAGTCACATCCAAAAATTCAGAGCCAAAGCTAAAGTCAAGGAACTTACCTATGTTTCTTCCAGGAGTTTTATGGTTCCAGGTTTTACATTTGGATCTTTACTCCATTTTGAGTTAATTTTTGTGTATGGTGTAAGATAGAAGTCTAGTTACATACTTTTGCACATGGCTGTTCAGTCCTGCCAGCAACATTTATTAAAGAGACATCTTTCCCCATTGTATAACCTCGGCTCCTTTGTTATAAAATAATTAACCATATATCTGTGTGTTTACTATGTATCTGTTTTGTGCCAAAACCACCATATTGCTTTGATTGCTATAACTTTGTAGTATGTTTTGAAATCTGAGAACCTGATAACTCCAACTTTGTTCTTTCTCAAGATGGCTTTTGCTATTTGAGGTCTTTTGTGGTTCCATACAAACTTGAGAGGTCTTTGTTCCAGTTCTGAGAAAGATGCCATTGGAATTTTGATGAGATATCATTTGGTCTGTAGATTGCCTTAAGTAGTGTGGACATTTTAACAATAATTATTCTTTCAGTCCATGAACACAGAATATCTTCCCATTTATTTTTGTCATTTTCAATTTCATCCATTAATGTCTTATAGTTTTCAGTCTCTAAGTCTTTTATCTCTTTGGTTAAATTTATTCTAGGTTTTATTTTTATTGATGCAACTGAAAATGGGATTGTTTTCTTGGTATGTTTTTCTGATAGTTTGTTATTAGTGTGTAGAGACACAATGAATTTCTGTATATTGATTTTGTATCTTGGAACTTTACAGATTTTCTTAGTCCTAACAGTGCTTTGGTGGGGCCTTTAGGGTTTTCTACACATATTATTAAATCATCTGCAAATAGTGAGAGTTTTACTTCTTCCTTTCTGACTTGGATGACTTCTGTTGCTTTTTCTTGTCTGGTTGCTATGGCTAGGACTTCAACTACTAGGTTGAATAAAAGTGGCGAAAGTGGGTATCGTTGTCTTGTTGAAAGTGGGTATCCTTGTCTTGTTCCTGACCTTAGAAGAAATACTTTCAGCTTTTTGCCGTTGAGTGTGATAACAACTGTGGGTTTGTCATATATAGCCTTTATTGTGTTGAGGTACATTCCTTCTGTATGTACTTTGTTGAGAGTTTAGATCATAAATGGACGTTGAATTTTGTCAAATACTTTTCTGCATCTATTGAGATGATCACTTAATTTTTATCCTTCATTTTGTTCATGTGGTATATCATGTTGATTGATTTGTGAATGTTGAATCATTCTTGCATCCCTGGAATAATCCCACTTGATCCTGGTGTATAATCCTTTTAATGTGTTGTTGAATTCAGTTTGCTAATATGTTATTGTGGATTTTTGCATCTATGTTTATCAGGGATATTGACCTATAATTTTTCTGTGATGTCCTTTTCCAGTTTTAGTATCAGGGTAATGGCCTCACAAAATGAGTTTGGAAGCATTCTCTCCCTCCTCTTCAGTTTTTTTGTTTGTTTGTTTTGTTTTTTTTGAAAGAGAGTAGGATACACATTAAATCTTCTTTGAATGTCTGGTAGAATTCACCAGCGAAAATGTCTCTTTCATGGAATGTGTATCCTCTTTTTAAGGCCCTGCATGCCCTTTCTTTATTTTGATCTTTATATTTTATTTCTATTTGAACAGAAGTGATATGTGAAAGTGTGGGCTTACCGAGTTGTCTTGACCAGAAATCCAACTATATATTTTTAATATTGGTAACTACTTCTAAATCTGAGGATAACCATTGAACTACTCTGAACCTCACTTTATGCAACTATAAAACAAGACTATTGGACTAAGGTGCTTAAAGTTTATTGCAATTCTAAATTCTATAGTTTATGTAACCTAAACCTATTTTTGTGTCCATGTTCACCGAGCTAATTTGTAGTGTAGGACACTTGGAGCACATGTTTTATGTTTTCTCACTCAAGAGCTGTTTCTAGGTACCTCATAGCTATCATTGTAAACACAGCAAAGAATCAAGAAATCAAATCCATAGTATTAGTCTGCCATATCCACCAATCCAGTCTTACTAGAATGTTGGGTTTTCTTCAGTTTTTCTTTCTGGCTCCTATACCACTTTCAGGGCCTTCTAAACACAGATTAGATGAGGTTTCAAAGCAGAACCTCTCTGACACACAAGTTAATTCTTAAGCAAAGAGCAAAGGGCGGCAATTGAGGAAGAAGCATTTCAGCATGATTACCACAGTCTCAGAAAACTGGGAGGAATAGTCAGTGTAAGCAATATGCCTGATGCAAACAGGAGGAAATGACCACTATGGGATGGTTCTTAGACCATGAAAACAATCACATCATCAAGGAAGTACAACCTGCCCCTCCCCCCAAAAAACCTGTCTTTTTTTTTTAAGACAGAAAATAGTGTTATAATTCAGAGATCTATTTATAGACCAGATTTCCTTGTCCCCTACTTTGTACTGAGGCCAGGCAACATTACAAAAGAAAAAAAAATCAGGGATTTTTAATTTTGCTCCTCGCCCTTAAAGGTGGCCCCATTGCTAAGGAGACACCTGGAGGGATCTCAGGGAATGCTTTTGGTGTACCTATTTCATCTTTTTTTCACCTGGTTAATACAGCTGGTGACCAATTATGGGATCTCCAGTACCAGGATGTGAGGCTTGGGATGGAGTGTCAATTCAGTTATTGTTTAGAGTTTTCTATATCTTCATCCAGATTAAATGTATGACCTCAAGAATTGGGTTGCCACCCAAATGTTGGTGAAGGACTGACAAATCCATCCACCCATTTTCTAATGTTTCTTTCCATGCCTTTTTAAGATGACACCTTCCATCTTGGCTTTGACGAGGTATGTTTTGATGAAGAATTTACTCCACTGCTGACAGGTAGGTTTCCCCTACACCAGTCAATATAAACAACAGGACAGATGAATTAGAGAGTAAAGAAGAGAAGATAACCCCAGGCCCCATATGGGTTGCCAAGCTGTTACTGATGGGGGACCAGGCCGGAGCGAGCAGGTCTGCCTGGGGCCAGCTATAGTATGTGGGTTCTTGACGTCATGCAGGAAGATTTCACAACACTAGTCTAGGTGACTTTGAAAGTACATTTATTAAAACTGGGGACACTGAAACAAGGAAGGGCTTAAGGTAGAAGAAACAGGAGAGAGCTTAGGTGGAGCTGCTTTGGCTCTCTACAAATGTTATAGGAAAGAAATGAGCCAGGGCAGGGCTGCTATTGGCTCATTGAAAAGTCACAGAAAAGGTGCCTTGGAGACAGGTTTGGGGGTTTTCCTGCCCTCTGTTCCCCTGGTTGCAAGTCCCATGGGGGTCCCCAGAGTTCCAAAACAAATTATGTGCCTGATAGAAGGGCACAGGCACACTGCAAGGAGGGCGCATCCCTGTTGCTTTTTTATTTATTTTATTTATTTAGTTTTAGAGAGAGGGGAAGGGAGGGAGAAAGAGAGAGAGAGAAACATCAATGTGTGGTTACCTCTCACATGGCACCCACTGGGGACCTGGCCTGTAACCCAGGCATGTGCCCTGACTGGGAATCGAACCAGCGACCCTTTGGTTCACAGCCCGTGCTCAGTCTACTGAGCCACACCAGCCAGGGCTCCCTGTTGCTTAACTAAGCCAATCGAAGAGATGGTTTTTATAAGCCACAAAACCTGAAACTTTCAGAAAACTAATAACAAGCTTTCAGCCAATTAAATAAATCCATGCCACTGTTCTGATATGCTAACATCTTAGACTAGCTCAAGACACCAATCTGTGGGCAATGGGAAGGCTGTACTGTGTTTGACAACTGACAACAAACAAACCTGTGATCTACTGTGACATCTGCAACTAATTAGCCTGTGGCTTGAGGAGGGTGACTTACCTTCTTTGCATCTCACCTTTTTATTTTCATCTGGAAAATGAGGAGAGTTCCATAGAGAGTATGTTTTTGATAGAACAAGCAAGAAAACACTTCTATCATGAAGTCTGGAGTGTTTTTTTTTGTTTTTGTTTTTTTTCTCTTTGAATTATATCCTTTGTTTTTAAATACAAAGGGTCCTGGTTGATTGAATTAGTTCAGTTTCAAAACCCCAAAGTAAAAATATAAGCAGGTTAACATAAATTAATTTTTAAAGATCACAGGTATTTAGTGGGGATTTAAAGTAACAGCTCAAAAAATCAAGTCCTACCATGATTTACAAGAGCCTCTCTCTTCACTGTCCCTCCAGTTTCTTTTTGGGACCCGTGTTGGCATAACCAATGATCTGGATTGGCCTGGACAGGAAGCATCTGATGGAGCATCTATTGTCCCTAGCTGCTGGCCTCATCTCAGCTCATGACACTTGAGTGAATTGTTATTGGTCTCAGCTAAATCCTATGCTAAAATCTTCTACTTATGATATAAGACAGGAAAACATTTCCCAAAGCAAACAAATACAGGCTATCTACCTCCATCTTTCAGTCTTCTGCAAGCCAGTTTTCCCCCAATCCAGATCAAATGCTAATTTTTTACTTGGGGCCAATGACAGACCAGTGACAGAAATACAAGGTTCATAATGACTTGGAACTGAAGGAGAGGGACTGAGGCATTTGTTCCTTGAGTTAAAGCCTAAAGAGCCGTTGTGAGAACAGTCCCCACCTGGGTCAGTGGGACCTCTGCTTTCTGACCCCGGTGCTGACGTAAGTGAAACCAGGGCAAACAGCCAAATCCATCTCCTGTCTTGACACCCTGTGTTATTTGCTAGCTCTGGAAGCAAAAATCTCCCATCTGCTCCCTCTCTTCCCCTCTGTCGCACCCTGCCCTCACAATGGATCAGAATAAAGGGCAAAGCCTTGAACATGAAACAAAGGAATTAAGCTCTGAGAGAGTAGAGGGCAGGTTTAAGGTGCTCTTTATGGTTGTGACTAATTGACTTCTAAACTGATGTGAGTGGGGTTTTAGTATCTGGAACAAGGTCCGGGCACATAATAGGGGCTCAACAAAATAAATGTTGAATGAATTGAATGAGTTACCATTCTGAGCCAGGTATGGTAGTTGCTTTTGACTCTGTCTTCTGCCTTTTTCTCTCCCCCTGATGGGCCAGCAATATCAGCGCTCACACGCACCTCCTGAGAAAGGCTGAAGTGAACACTAGGTGAGGAACACATGTTTTCTTATAAACATTGCTTCTTTGCTGATTTGCTAGTTCTTTCTGGTCTCCCTCTTCTGTGCTGTTATGATGGTCAGATCTAGAACAACCTGAGTATAAGCTTTGGAAGGAAAGGGCTGCAGGAGTTCCTTTGCTCCTAGGTCCTAGGCTTGCCTCTAGCCATGTAGAAGGGATCTTCCACAAAGGCCAGCCCAGCTGCTATAATTGGGGTGGCGGGGGACAGGAAGTGCAGAATTTTATAATAAGCATTTGCTTGGCCTTGTCTTTTGTGATTTTGTTTTTGTTTCCCATAAGAACTCAAGATGGAAAGGGGGCCAAGAGGATGGAAGGGGAAAACATGGATTTGAAATCCTGAGTCCCTGCCGTCTCTCCCCCTCTATGTAAATGCCTGCTCCTTCTTAATAGGACTCACATCATTCTATCTGGAGAAAGCTATGATCAGAAGCTGAAACATTGTCCATCTGTGTGCCAACTTACTGTTCCATTGATTTCAGACATGCTGACAGGCAAGCAAGAAAAAGCAAGAGCAACTAACAGATTGTGGGCATGCTGTGCTAGGCCCTGGACTAAATCTACCTATAGTTTCACTGATCCTCGCAGTAACCCATGAGGTGATACTATTATTATTTCCATTTTACTGATGAGGAAAACCAGGCTCAGAGAGAAGTCCCTTGTCCGGGATCAGGAAAGGGTAGGTCTAGGAGACAAATTCCAGCAATCTGACTGAGAGCCAGTGTTCTCACCCATGTGATGCATCTCCCTCCCCCACCCCGCCCCCCGTCCCTGTTTTCCATACTGAAGAAGAGTCAGCAGTGTGCTTACAGCTGCCCAGCCTAGCTGACTCACAAGAAGAGTTTGCTTCTAAAGGGGAAGTTCCTCTGCCTCCCAGGACCCCGCCCACACTGCATGGTTGAAGTTTGGGATTCCGCCATTCTGCAGACTTCCTTTTGACTTAAAGCTTTATCCAGTTCACTCGGTGACACGTCAGATTGCATCAGCCATTTTCTCAGCATGCCAGAATGAATTAGACATTTTCCTGAGTAGATTGTTATATCTCTGTGCTTCCACCAAGGAAGAGTTAGCATTTGGATCTAATAATTATTTATTAGAAATTATTTAAATCTGCACTTGTCAGTCATTCCTAGAACATTTATTGACTAATGTAAATAGATGTATGTAGAATTTACTTATTTTTTTACATTTACATGTTATTTTGGAAAGGGCATTGACCCATAATTATTCTTACCTGGGATATTTCAAGAAAATTGCTGAAGAACCTGGATATGATAGGACGATTCAAAACCAGAGGGAATGGATGCATTTCTGTTCTCAGTGAAGTAGTGCTTTGTTGACACTAAAAATGAGTTTCAGTTCAGCATGATAAGAGAGTCAGCCAGGGGACAAGAATACCATATTTATTTTCAGTAATCTAATGGGATGCCCTTGGAAATCACTAGGTCTGTCCAATGAAAGAGGAAAAATATGGAGAAACCCTGTACGCACCAGAATTATAATTTACTTTTAGATGATGAAAAAGTCTCTGGAATACATTCAAGGAAATCCTTTAAGGAATAACATTCTTATATACCAAGTACATGTATCTTTGGCATATAAAATGATGTCTTTTTTCATACAAAACTGGCGTTATTAAATGACTGGTTTGAACTTTGCTGAACTAGGAAGGTAAGGCTGAAAGTTTCTCCACTCTTTCTTCTTCCCCTGCAGCTATTTATGAATATTAACTAGAGATGATTCATTCTAGATGCTCCATTTAAGATAATTGTGCAATAACACAAGTTACTACTATGTCAAAGGTCACAGCAAAACAAAATAATAAAAAATAGCAATTGATAGAGTTGTTCCCAAGCTAAATTGTAAAGGGTTATGGTTTTCTTTTCATCTCTAGATAGAGGTTAATTTCTAGTATCCCTTCAAAGAGACATTTTTCAAAGAGAGTCAGGAGACCCATAGTCTCCTAGTTGGTAATCCCATACATGTTTTAGCAGAATTCATGTGAATATGATGCCCAGAATTTGAGCTTCAACCTTCAAGCACCTACTAAGCATTTACTAAGGGCTGCACTTTGATGCCACTGGAAAAATGACATAATCCCTATCTCAGGAAACTCATGTGCTTCTGAGGAAGACAGACCCTTAAGATCAGTGCAATGCACTGTGCGAGTGCTGAAATAAGGCATAGAATGGACATCTCTTCCTGGGATGGTCCGAGAAGCTTTCTCAACAAGGTAAACTCTGAACTGAGCCATGAAGGCTGAGTAGCACTCACATGGTAAGAGGGGGCAGATGGCTCCAGCTCACAGCTCAGTGTAGGGCTGTGTTCAGGGAACTTCAAGAACATGTCCAGTCATCTCACAATTATAAAATGTCAATATTCTTGGTACAGTCTTGAACATAACAATTGTGGCAGTTATTGGTTTTCTTTTTTTTTAAATTCTGTACATAAACCTGATGCTCAGCTGAAGATGAGAGCTTCCGTGAGGGTTGTCACTGTAAAGGAAACTGTATGGATCCATGTTAAAATCTGGTGGATAAATTCAGTTCTCAGTCAGGGCACATATAAGAATCAATTAATGAATGCATAAATAAGTGGAACAACAAAGTGATATTTCTCTCTCTCTTTCCTCTTCCTCTCTCTCTCTCTAAAATCATATTTTTTAAGTCCCAGAATTAAAATCTCATGGATAAAATTTTCTTCATGCCATTTTACCCTAAGAAACACATCAGCCATTACATTTACCTCAGTGTAAACTTGTTTCATGTTTAATCATACCCTTCTTGTTCTCAGCCACCAGCTAACTCATTCCCTGGCCCTTAGTAGACACTCAATAAATATTTATTGAGCAAGTACATTTTTCTTCAGTCACAAGACTGCACAGAATCATCTCCTGAGCTTAAAACAGTCTGCTTTAAAAAGTGAGAAAAAATACCAGCATAAGCAACAAATATAGTTGAATAAAATGTATTTTCTATGATCCTTAAACATATGAAGAGTTGCTCAACCTTATTCAAAATAAGAGACAAGGAAATTATAACTATACTGATATCACTTCCCACCTAAGAGATGGCAAAAATGCAAAGGTTTGACAGTGTATTTCATCGGCTTGTCTACAGAGAGACAGCCACTCATATGTTGCTGGTGTAATACAAAACAACGCAGCAGAGGGAAGTTGGCCAACCCCGCCGGCACTCATACATGCATAACCATTGCACCAGCTGTCCCACCCTAGGCCTCTATCCCAAAGCTACACTGACCAAATATAAGGGCATACACCCAAGATTTTTCATTGCAGCATTACTTTTAGTAGCAAAAGAGAATAAGTAACACAAATGTATGTCAATAAAGGATTGATTGAATAAACTACGGTGCATACATATGACAGTCTATGCAGCTGTAAAATTAAAGAAAAGGAAGCCATCTATGTACTGGTATGGAATAATCTCCAGCGTTTTTTTAAGTAAAAAAAAAAAAAATTACAGTGCAGTACAGTTTTTATAGTATAATAATTTTGATGTAAAAAGGGGAGAGAAATATGAGTATCTGGAAGCATTTCACGTTTTCTAAAATAATGGAAAGATAAATCAAAATTAATAAAAAATAATTATCTACAAGGAAGGGAAACTGGACATCTATGAATGTACCTCATTTAAAAATTTTATTTGTGCCCTGGCTGGTGTGGCTCAGTGGTTTGAGTGCCGGCCTGCAAACCAAAGGGTCACTGATTTGATTCCCAGTCAGGGCACATGCCTGAGTTGTGGGCCAGGTCCCCAGTAGGGGGCATGTGAGAGGCAACCACATGTTGATGTTTCTCTCCCCTTCTTTCTCCCTCCCTTCCCCTCTGTCTAAAAATAAATAAATAAATAAATAAAGTCTTTTTAAAAAATAAAAATTTTATTTTTGACCAGGAAAATGTTATAATTATAAAACAAAATTAAGTCAAAAAGGAAAATATATGATTCCTAAAATTCAAAAATAAATGTAAACAAAAAAAACCCCTATTGACTGTCAAGCTGCTGGTGTAGTTGCACTGAGAAGACTTAGTTCTCATTAATTTAAAATACGGTATTTTAGGAAGTAGTCTAGGGGCAACAAGAACTTTAAAAAAAGTTAAATTATATTTAGTAGTCTTACTTTTAGTAGTATATTGGTTTTTAAATTTTGATACTACATTTATTTATTTATTTATTTATATCATTTATTATCTTATTAGGCATTGAATTTTTTAGCCTGTGAGCTGTATATATAAAATATAAAATCAAAGCTGTTCAGCAAAGTTTTTGCAATCTTAAATTTGAATTAATTATTAATATGAATTTGTGATTTACTTTTCCCTCTGTTAAAAACAAAACAAAACACATATCTAATAGCTCTGTTCACTGAGGCCTAAAAACAACAACCCTGAGAAACACATTGGCCATGACCTTTGCCTCCACATAAATTTGTTTCATACCTGATTGTGTTCTCCAAATACCCTCTCCATGAGAAAGAACCAGGGCACCTTGGAGAAATGGCTGCTTCCTGCTCTGGGGCAGGAATTTGCAGGATGACCCTGGCCTAGCTTTTGTGCCCAAAGTAAGGAAGTGCTGGAGGACCCACAGGGTCAGGTAATGAGGACTGGACCCCGCCTGCAGGGGCTTCTACCTGGCCAGAGATGAGACCATTCGATCATCAAAAAGAATAATTTCAATTGGTCGAAACACCTTGAATATAGAAAAACCTGAGTTCTTAATGACACTATTTCTCAAAATCCCCCAAATAAAGCAAACCATTAACCATTAAAAAGGCAGCTACCACACTAACACTATACTTTGAAAAGTGGTCAATAAAAGAAAAAATGTAAACATTTGCCTTGCCTGCACAAACTGTAGTCATTTGCAGAGTTGCCACACAAGTCTGGAACTGCCCATTGTTTTAATTCTTTTACATGTAAGAGAAATCTTTTGTGTTTCATTTCCTTTATTGGGGTTTCTGTTAGGTACAACCAAACTCAACTGTAGCAGATACAGCATGTATAAATGAAATTACATTTTCTTAACTAATGAATGGAATGGCTTTCTTCCTAAATAGCTTTGCTCACTCCTTCAATCTTTGTTCACTGTACAGTTCCTTCTGTCAGTCCCTTCCCTGAAATAATAATTACAAATCAGGGATGCACAATTTCAGTGTAGAAGAGGAACAAGACAGACTCTTGGGTCCCCATAATAAAACAAATACAATATCTGTGACAGACTTTTTATGCTGAAGGTGTGCAGAAGAGGAATAAAAAATATGTTAAGGATGATGTGGAAGAGAAGGGGAATATGGCAGTGGGAATTTTGTGAAGTAGCGACACTTGTGCAGAAGTAGATGAAAGACCACAGTCTTGTAGCCATTCTCGGAAAGCACCTGAGAGGTCAACTTCAGATTCCACTAATATTTAATCCTGTGTGCCCTGCGTCAAGCCGTGGGGTAGAGGGTTTCATATACCTTATATGATTCAATCACCATTGATTGAATATCAGGTTTCCATTTTAGCCAGGTGTTTCCCCTTTCTTTATCAAACTTTTATCAATTGTCAATGCATGTCAACAGTTTACCTTTTTTTTATCAACACTCTTCTCTGGAAGTGCTAATGAAAAGTTCAGGTAGTCTGAAGCAAATCCAGAGAAGCCTGGTTGTAGTAGGCAGAATAATGGAACTCCAAAGATAGCTATATTCTCACCCTGAACGCTCTTCGTTTATGTGGCAAAGGGGAATTAAAGTAGCAGATAGAATTAAGGTTGCTAATCAACTGACTTTAAGAGAGGTAGATTAGCCTCTCCAGGGGGGGCCCAGTGTAATCACAAATCCTTAAATGTGGAAGAGTGATACAATGAAGTAAGGACTCAGCCGGATGCTGTTAGCTTTGAAGATGGAATGGGAGCGCATTTCCAGGGATGGGGGTGGGGGTCGGGGGGGGGGTCTCCAGAAGCTGGAAAGAGCAGGAAAACAGGCTTTGCCCTGCATCCCCCAGAAGGGAGTGCAGCCCTGGCGACATCTTGACCCAGTTCAGACTTCTGGCCTCCAGACCTGTAAGATAATATATATGAGTTGTTTGAAGCCACCAAGTTTGCATTAAAATATTATAGCAATGATAGTAATACATCTGTTTATGGCCACAAATGGAAAAAAATCACTCTACAGATGATCCTGCCAATGGGGTGCCTCAAAAATGTGATGACAGTGGAGTTCAAAGCAGTCAACCTGATGGTGGCCTGGTTGTCACTGCATCTAAAATGTTTTGAAGATGTAATGGTTCACTAGCTGACAACAGCATTGTCAGGGGGCCATTCTTTGCATAGACTTGCCACATGACCCAGCAATTCCACTCCTGGGTGTACACCTGAGAGGATTGGAAACATATGTCTCCATAAATGTTTGTAGCATTATTCATAATAGCCAACAGGTGGAAACAACCCAACTATCTATCAACGGATGAGTGGACAAACAAACTGGTAAATTCATACAATGGACTATTATTCAGCCTTAAAAGAAATGAAGTACTTAAATGTGCTACAATGTTTATTAATCTTGAAATCATTATACTAAGTGAAATAGGATGGTTGCAAAAAAATCACATATTGTATGATTCCACTTATATGAAATATTCAGCAGACACACCCACAGAGAAAAATTCAGGAAAATTAATGGTTGCCAGAGTCTTGGAAGGAAAGGAGAAAGGAGAGGGAATTAATGGGTATAGGTTTCCTTTGGGGTAGAAAATATTCTAATGTTGCGTGGTGGTAATGGCTTCATAACTATATGAATATACTAAGAATTTGAATTGTACACTTGAAAGGGGTGAATTAAGTGAATTATATCTCAATAAAGCTGTTATTAAAAGCAATTAAGCATACTTGCTTCACAATAATTTTTTCCTTGTTTTTGAGATGTCAGTATTTCATTGAACTCTCCTACTTAATAGAAAACTAATAATTAGCAAGAATCAGCAAATTAGTATAATAACCAGCAGCAACATTTACCTCATAGTGGAGAATGTGGTAGATGAAAGGCCGAGTGTGTAAAAAAACTTTACAAAACAAAAGAAAGCAACTTTAAAAGGTGTGGGGGGTTGTCAGACAAAGTCTCCACCTGGTGTGGCCTGGCTCAGGAAGGAGGCTGTACATCAGGGCCTGCTTGGGCTGCTCTGCATGGATTTCACTGCCCAAGGACACCAGGGTGCTGCCATGGTGAATAAGGGCCAAGATTGATCTGTTCTCTGTTCCCAAAGCCATGTGCCTTGATGCACATTAGGGTGCATCTGCCCAGAAATGGCACTTTTTCTAATCTGCACTAACATGGCACATAGCCTAGTGATAGCCCTTCTCACAAAACAAATCATCATATTAAAGCAAGAATTAAGTAGTGACAGATATCAAAGAAATATTGTCACTAAGGGGTGGGGCCGTTAAGTCTTCCTAAAAAAAAAATTAAGACTGGAATTGGGCCTTGAAGAAAGGGTTCAGGACACGTAAGTAGGTACAGGGGGCGTGAGGAGGACATTTAAGGTACTGAGAGGGGTCAGGGTGTGGGAATGCATGGGGGTGTATTTAGGGGACAGCAGGTGGCCCAGTTCTTCCATTTAGCAAGTGTTCATCCTGAGCAACTACTGGGGGCCAGGCCCTGACCTGAGCCCTGGGCCTAAACCTTCACCATGATACAGACTCTGGCCAAAGGGGCCAAAAATCTAACAGTAGAAAGAAACCAGCGGTCACACCACAGGGAGATAAATGCTGGTGGTGGAGTGTTTAAAAGCCTCTAAGTTCTCTCTAAACAGAGAAAGAGGCACCATTTTTCACTCTCCAGATGGTTAGGAAGTAATCCTGGCTGGTGAGCACAACAGGAAAAAAAAAATGTGACTGGAAGTATTTTCCTATATAAATAAAACAGATATGGGAATTCTGTGCTGGGGAAATTTTGGGCATTAGACCTGGAAAATTCTCTGAAGCTGATTTATTTTATGGCTACTTGTCTCCAAGCTATTGTCTCAAATCAATCTGAATATGAAAACACTACACATGGCATATCTTGTGTTTTATTTTTGCTTTAATTTTGTATCCTCGAAGTAAAATATCAGGGAATTTCTTCTCATTATTTCAGTGAAAGACTAGAGAGGGCAACTGATTTCACAACTACTTGGTATAGAGCAGCTGAACAGGACTCAAATGCATTCTTGGAGACTCATTAGTTATTTAGAGATGAGGAGAAATTAATGGAACTTTCATACAATTTAACTGTGGAGATGTGTGGAGAAGTGGCTGCTCAGACACCAATATAATCAAAGCATCAAGTGCATTGCCAACCTGGATCAATGCTAAATATTTTTTGGGAAAAGTAGCTTTATAACATCAGGTAACATTAATTTTTTTTAATAAATTTTTTTTAAGATTTTATTTATTTATTTTTAGAGAGGGAAGGGAAGGAGCGGGGGAGAGAGAGAGACATCAATATGCGGTTGCTGGGAGACATGGCCTGCAACCCACGCATGTGCCCTGACTGGGAATCGAACCTGCGATGCCTGGTTCGCAGCCCACGCTCAATCCACTGAGCTACACCAGCCAGGGCGGGTAACATTAATTTAATGGCTCCAGGAAACAAATCAACCCAATAATTGTAGGATCCAGTCCAAACTCATGAATTCCGCCCACGCTAGATGATCAGGTGAAGTATATTTGAGGTCAAAGTTTAATCTCTAAACCAACTTCATCCAACTCTAGGTTGTATCTTACATCTCAAATCCAGCTTGAAATGCTAACTTCATATTATTATAAGGAAGTTAATATCACAGGGTAGTGTAAACAAAAAAAATGGCTCTCTGATAAAGCTGACAAGTTCAATGATGGAACGTAACCTTACAGGGTGATCTGATGATAAATTCCTCATTGGGCAGGTCATGTCACAGTGGGTAGTCACATCCCAGGCCTATAGAAAGTTTATCTTTGCTTTAAGCAAGCTCTATTGATTGTTCGTGAGCATATGGGTTAACACACCTCTTTTCCAGACCCTTTAGAGGGGCTCCCACATAATCTCAACTATCCTGTAATCCAGGCAGAGGGACTTCCCTGCCTTGCTTTATCCCACCTTTCTGTAGATTTCCTTAGTTTCAAATGCGTAAAAAGAACTGCAAACCTCTCATTCCCAGAGCATTGGAGGTCTTGCTTCCTGGCAAGTCAGTTTGGCTCAAATAAACTCTTATGAAAATCCTCTACATGTTTAGATGCTTCTGATGACAATAGAGGCCTTTCTAGGTGGCACTGTCAACTAGTTTGTAGAATTCTGGAAGTTCTAGTGTTGCCAGGTTCTCACCTTATGGGAAATGAGAGAGGCTGAAATGAAAGGACCTGAAATTGCCAGAACCATGTAGTGATTACAAGGAGGGAAGACCTCAGCACACTGAAGCAGGAGGGCTTGCCCTAACGCTGCCTTACCCCTCCGCCCCACTAAAACCAGAGTGTTTGCCCTGGACCCCTGACATCCCCACGGCTCAGACAAAGCCATGGGCATTTTCAGGCCACAGGGGGATGCCCCTTGAGTGCCTGGCTTTGGTGGGGTTGGGGAGGGGGGGTGGAATATGTTGTTGGACACAATGGGAATGAAAAAATCTGAGAGACAGTAGTACTTGGTAGACTACCACTCCCAGGGCATGCTTCAGAGAGCAGACTGAAACATACCCCTGGTCTTCCTGGGGAAAAAAGGCCTATTTACTTGTCGGGGAACATCAGCCTGAGGGGCAGGTTTCAGGTGTACCCCACATCTTGAGGCTGCCTGCAGAGGAGCTCTCAGGGAATGTAAGTAGGGGGGCACCATCTTTGCGCCCTCCCCTGGCCTCACTACAGCTTGTTGGCTCATCCCAGAAAGAAGCGTAAACATTCATTGGAGCCCGATTTTTGTTTGTTTGTTTGTTTGCTAATGGATTTTATTTTATTTTATTATTTTAATTGTTGTTCAAGTAAAGAGCCTCGATTTTTCAAACCTTCACCAAGGGGACATCGCCACGTCATCAGGTTAGGAGGCCAGCACGGGTGATGACTGTGGTCCTACAGGGCTGTATATACAGGGTGCAGCACAAATAGTGCCCCTTTTTATTACAAAATCTTTTATTACAAAATCATAAGCATGTAATTCGGTAACAGAACAATATTACACTCAAGCACACCATATGCCAGTGTAGGGGACATGTTTAAATTAAAACTATAAACTATTACACCCATGTTATTACCTACCAACTGCACTCAAGTGGGCCTTTCTTCCGTCGGACCCTGTATTTGCACAGTTGAAAAGCAGCTGCCTGCAGGTCTGGCTTCCTATCAACCTGAAACTAGGTGTTGACTGAGAGTCCACCCTTTGGAACACTGACAGGGCTTGGCACAACCTCAACCACTGGGACCTATCAGAATTAGTAGCAGTCACAAAGGTTCCAGTAACAACAAAGGACTAAGGCAAGGTTGAACGATAAGGCCACTCCTTCAAGACTGGGAAGAGGTAGCTGTTTGGCCTAATATAAAAAAATAAACACAAAGAGACAAGCAAAATGAGGAAATAGAGGAATATGTTCCAAAAGGAAGAACAAGATAAAATCCCAGGAAAAGAACTTTAATGAAATAGAGATGAGTAATTAACCTGACGAAGAGTTCAATGTAATGGTCATCAGCATACTTACCAAACCCGGGAAAAGAATGGAGGAACACCATCCCTTCCATCTGACCTGCAAGTCTGCAGCTGATCTGCCTGCAGGACAGTTCCCTCAACCTTCCCTTCCCTCTTGGTTGTTGATCTCACTCACCCTGGCAGGTTGGAACTTCAGTCCTTAACTTTAAAGTGCCCATGTGTATATTCATATCCTGGTGCCCCTGTATGTTCTGGTCATTATTTTCAGGGGGACGTGGGTTTTAGGGAAGAGTCTGTTTGATAGCTTTTTTTTTTTCTGTTAACATGTTCACAGATGTGTTTACGTCCGCCTGGCCTGTTAGGTAGCCCCTTGGATGGCACCTGCTCCCTCAATCACTCTTCAGTAATGAAGAGATTTGTTGGAGTGCACCCTGGGTAACTCCTGGTCTCCAGGCCTTTGAGTAATTATCTCCCCTTAAGTGAGCACCTACACCTAGTGACTTGCCTCTCCAAAGAAGATGGCAGGAATAATGAGATGTCCCTTCTGAGATTATGTTATAAAAAGACTGTTTCCTCAGTGTCTCTCTCTCTTCTCTTCTCTTTTCTCCTCTTCCTCCTCCCCCTCCTCCTCTTCTTCTTCCTCCTCTCCTCCTCCTCCTCCTCCTTCTTCTTCTTCTCTCTCTCTCTATATATAATATCTATAGAATGATATATATATCTGTCTCACTCTGGGGGAAGCCAGCTGCTGTATTTCATGCAGCCCTGTGGAGAGGCACACATGGCAAGAACTAGTATCTCCAGCCAGCAGCCAGTAAGAACCTGAGGCTCACCATCAAGCACATGAGTGAGCTTAGAAATAGAACTTCCCCCAGTTGAGCGTTAAGATAACTGCAACTACAGCAGACGCCTGTGAGAGAACCTAAACCAAAAGCATTCAGATTCCTGACACACAGAAGTTATGAGAAAATAAAACATCTTTAAGTTACTAAGGTTTGGAATCAAGTGTTATGCAGAATAGATAACTAACACACCTAGCATAAAGGTGAAAGGATCCATAAGAAGTCCTGACAGGTCAAAGAGATTGTAGGATACTGAGGGTTCTGCATTAATGCAGGGGCCAAGAACCACATCTTTCTGTAGATATAAATCTAAGGTTCACAGATGTTAAACAGCTTGTGAAACCAAAGCTCACAGATGTTAAGCCACTAGACTTCTTGCATCAATACCATGTGTGACTCTAGTAGGAAACAGTATCAAAAAAGGTCAAATTGCTTGAATTTCTATTGGAAGCAATAGATTTATTTTGTGATTTGTTTTTCCCAATAAGTACCTGGTGGCCCAGACACTGAGGCAGAAAACGAATAGCATCTCTATGCAACGCTAGGGAATGCTAAAGTCAGGATGTTGAAAAGTCAGGGGAGTGCTAGATCTAGCAAGGCAGTGAATGGTTGCTTTTTGTTGTCATTATTTATATCCTGGAAGTTTTCAAAAATAGATTTTAATATGTTATGTAATTATGTGAGCATTTAATTCAGCATGGAAATGAAGAGAAGTGATGTAAAAATATGGGCGATGAATAGGAAAGCTGAATTGGATGCATGTGGTAAAAACCCATCAAATCTAACTTCAGCCAAAAGGGTGATGTATTGCCTCAAGTAGATAAGAAGTCCAGAAGTGCATCTAGCTTCAGGCAAGGCTGAATACAGGGGCTCAGACAGCATCACTATGGCTATGTCTCTTCTTCTCTTGGCTCTTTTCCCCCTTTCTTCTTATCTCATCCTGCCTTGTATTGTATCGACTACATTTTCTCTTTTTTTGAATTTTCCTCCTCTACTGTTTTATGAATGTGTGCATAAGTGGTTAATTTTGAATACTTAAACACATAATTATATTTAGACTTTGTCGAAAGTCTAAATTTAATCAGTCTCTGTGTTTTCCAAATAAAAAGGTAAGACACTTAGCTTACTACTTCTACTTCTCTCTGCCCTCTTCCTTCCAGCTCTCATGTAATTACTCTCTGAAACTTTGGTCCCAGCTTGTTTTTAAACACATAATTTTAAAACTTACTCATTTTGATTTACTACTATATTTTTAAATGTTTGATTGATTAAGCTATTACAGTTGTCACAATTTCCCCTCTTTTCCCCCTCCACTGGTACCCCCATTCCCTCCAGCAATCCCCTCCCCTAGTTCATGTCCATGGGTCATGCATATAAGTTCTTTGGCTTCCATTTCCTATACTGTTCTTGACATCCCCATGTCTATTTTGTACCTACAAATTTGTGCTTCTTAATTCCTGAACATTTTCCCTCATTCTCTCTCTTCCCCCTCCCTCTGATAACCTTCCAAATGATCTCCATATCTGTGATTCTGTTCCTGTTCTGGTTGTTTACTTAGTTTTTTTTTTAGATTCAGTCGTTGATAATTGTGCATTTGTCACCATTTTAATGTTCATAATTTTGATCTTCTTTTTCTTATATAGTTCCTTTTAACACTTCATATAATAATGGTTTGGTGATTAACTCTTTTAGCTTTACCTGGTCTAAGAAGTACTTTATCTGCCCTTCATTTCTAAATGATAGCTTTGCTGGATAGAGTAACCTAGGTTGCAGGTCCTTGCTTTTCATCACTTTGAATACTTTTTGCCAGTCCCTTATAGCCTACCAAGTTTCTTTTGAGAAATCACCTGACAGTCTCATAGGAACTCCTTTGTAGGTAACTCTCCGCTTTTTTCTTGCTGCTTTTAAGATTCTCGCTTTATCTTTAACCTTTGGCATTTTAATTATGATGTGTCTTGGTGTGGTCCCCTTTGTGTCCATTTTGTTTGGGACTTCCTGTGCTTCCTAGACTTGCATGTCTATTTTGTTCACCAAATTAGGTAAATTTTCTTCCATTATTTTTTCAAATAAGTTTTCAATTTCTTGCTCTTCCTCTTTTCCTTCTGGCATCTCTGTGATTCGGATGTTGGTACATTTGGAGATGTCCCCGAGGCTCTTTATTCTATTCTCATTTTTTTAATTCTTTTTTCTTCTTGCTGTTCTGATCGAATGTTTTTTTTCTTCCTTATGTTCCAAATCATTGATTTGAATCTCAATTCATCCCCTCCATTGCTGGTTCTCTGTAATGTTTTCTTTATTTCACTTAATGCAACCTTCATTTCTGCCTGGGGTTTTTTTGATGCTGCTGCAGTGCCCAGTGAGTTCCTCATGCATCCTAATAACCAGTGTTTTGAACTGTGCATCTGATAGGTTGCTTTTCTCCATTTCATTTAGTTCTTTTCCTGGAGTTTTGTTCTGTTCTGTCATTTGGGCCATATTCCTTCATCTCCTCAATTTGGCAGCCTACCTGTGTTTGTTTCTGTGAATTAGGTAGAGCTGCTTTGACTCTGTTTTAGTGGTATGGCCTATTGTAGAAAAGGCACCCATCTGGATGAATGTAGCTTCTTTAAATCCTTGGTTTTCAGACTTCCATACAACTTAGTTTTCTGACCAATCTGGGTATTATTTGTTTTATAGTCCAGTTGTAATTTTTGCTATAGTTGTGCACAGAGGCGAACTGTATTTATCTATGCTTCCATCTAGACCAAAAGCCTTTACTACCATGTTTTTAATGATTGATTTGCTCATTGTGACTTTTTGTACCCTTCCTTTAGATTCACTTTTTCTTTTACTAGAGTACATCTTAGTGTAGTTCTTTCAGAGTACCTGGATAGTAAACTTTCAAAGTATTTGTATGCTTGACAATGTCTTTATTTTACCTTTATACTTAGATAATAATTTGGCTAGCTATAGGTTTCTGAGTCCAAAAGTACTTTCCTTTATTTGTTTATTTATCAAAATTACTTTCCCCTAGCACATTGGCTCAGGCCTTTAGTAATCTGCTCATAATCTCATTATCATTCCTTGTAGATATTATGTTTTTTTCCCTCTGATAGCTTTTAGAATGTTCACTTCTTCTCTGATGTTCTGTAGTTTTACATAATCTAAGAGTGTGTTCTCAGTTTATTCTGCTATAGACTTAATGGAACTTTCCATTTGAAGACTTGTTTTTTCCCCCTTCAGTGTTCAGACATTCTTGCTTGTACCACTTCAATATCATGTCTCCACTATTCCTTCTGTCCCCTGCTCCCGACACTGTAGTAAAAATATATTGAAGGGTCTGGATGAGTCCTTCTTAAACTTTACCTCAATATTTCCATTCTCTTTATCTATATGAGCTGAATTCTGGTGCATAAACTTTGTTGGATATTCCAAGTGATGCATTCACTCTTCAGCAGTAAAAAAGTTGCTATAAAGCTTATTGATTATATTTTTTAAAAATTTAACTGTGTTTTTCATTTTAACATTTCTAGTAGGTTCTAGTTTTAATACCTTCTGGTTTTAAACTTTATCTTGTTTTGTGGCTTTTATTCCTACCTAAATTTATTTCTTTGAGGATTTTGAGAATATTGTCATTGGGGAGCTCACCCGCCACGCCAGTATTCACAGGTTCTGAACAATAAAAGTTTGTTTATAAATGGATTAAATTGAAATCAATGTCCCTAAAACTAGAAGGTTGTAAGGGAAGAAGAATCAAGAATACTCTCCTCCTTTCTGTCTTCTGAAAGGATAACACAGGAGGTTGAAATAGGGAGGTTTCTAAACATTTGACCCACTTAGAAGTCGTTGCAAGAAATTTTATTCCTCCAAAGAAGAACTAGGTAGTTATTTTCTTTTTTCTCCCCATCAAACCTTGATACAAAGCCCAAAGACAAATAAAACAAGGACTGCTTGTTATGATAAAATAGATGGAACAAGGCAAACTAAGACAACAAACATACAAATCACAAGAGCCAGGACTCTTGGCATCCACAAATTTATGGTCTGAAGCTTAAACAGCTGCACAAAGCCAGTTATAAGAAGTGAGAGTAAACTGTGTCTTTAACATTTGAAATCTGAGACTGATAATCAGGTAAAGTTGTAATTTGGATTTGGAAGAGATTTCGGTTTTTTCCCCTTAATATTTCTGCTTTGAAACCTGAGCTCTACTGGACGGCTAAGGAATTTGAGTTTCTTAAGGCTACTTTGAGAAGCCTCTTAGTTTTGCTTATTGTTGCTCAACATGGAACAAAAAACATGAACCAACTGGTTTTGATTAGGAGGAGTGCACATTTAGGCCTGCTAATATGGAAGCATCCTATTACAGGGCAACTTCACAAAAGTAAAATGAACTGTTGCTTTGATAATTTCATCATTGCTAATTATATTTCCCTTTTTTCCCTTATGCTCCCAAATGGTATTTTACTCTATAAAGTTTGCTTTTCTTATTGATTTGTTCCCTCTGTCAAAGATAGAACATTTTGAAATAATCATTGACCAATTAGAACTTTGTCTGACAAATTGGAAATACCATGGAGCAACATGGAAAAACACCGAACTGTTTATTTTCCTGTGAATGTCTCAGATTATATTCTGTTGGAGTGACTTACCTCCTGCATCACTCTAAGAAAGAGTAATGCATTTTGCTAACAATAAATTCACAGTGTTAAATGACAGCTTTAAGTAGTTTTGGTTTTCCTATGTGCCTTTCAGAAGAATGGTTCTGTCAGTACATCATAACAGAAAAAATAAATTTATTAGGAGTCCTGGAGCTTGCTTTGCATTATAACCAGAGCCACTATCAAAATATGTTTGTTCACTGCAAAACCTGTTTTACAAGTGGATTTTCATTGTATTTTAGGAAAACCTTTGTGCCAAGTGAATCAGCAAAAACATCTTATAGATTCTGTTGCAACCAACAATTAAAGTTACTAATGATATTTCAGAATTACATTTTGTTAGAGAAATTTTGTGCAATAAATTGATGGATATGTATTTTCAAATGTTATGCTTTTTATCTATTTAAGGGAACCACTGTGCTATACAAACCCCTGGACTTATGCACCAGATTAAAATACAGCTTTTCAAAAATTTATTTTGAAGCCTGAGAAAATTAAACATACCCATTACCCAAATCTCTCCTTCTGGTCTGTGAAATGAATTGCTTCATTGAAACCCAGTTGCTTGTGACAAGTTTCCTTTGCTATACATTGGCTCTAAATGGTTAGACTGTTTCAGAATTTTCCAAAAGCAACCATAGAACTGACTCAAGCTTTTTGAGCACATTGGGTTTGGGGTGTTTTGTGGTTTGGCTCACAAATATGAGGTTACTCCAGTTTTGGCTAGAACAACCAGGTTTGCCCTGGAAGATTTAAATATTCAACTTGAATATTCAGACGTGTACCAGGCACTGTGCTAGAGGGAAAAGGGGGATAGAGGTCGTGAGAATAGTGCCTGCTCAGAATCTACAACAGCTTGTCATAACACCTTGCTTAAAAAGGTGTCCTTGTGATGTTGACAATGTGGTGGACCAGGCTAATGCCAGTAAAAAGCAAACATTCTGGTATAAAGTAAAATTTGCAATTACTGTTTAGACAATATAGTCATGTGAAGCATCACCTAAAATATGTGGGTAGAGAGGGGCCACAGTTTTAAGACAAATAAACAAACAAATAAACAACCTGTGGGATTACCATGGGAATCTCAATATACAATCATGTATGAGCATCATGGGAGGCATTCATTATGCACATAACAATCGTTTGTTGAAAACTAGCCCAGTGCCTTATGCTTTATAGCACAGGTGGCAAACACAAGGCCAGCGGGCCAAATCCGGCCCTCCACTTTGTTTCATCTGGCCCGGCACCTTGTTTCTACCTGGCAGCAGTGCCGAGCTCTTGCTTAACCGTTAAGGAGTCCTAAAATTACGTTTGGCCCTTTGAAGGCAACCGCGAGACTGATGTGGCCTCCGGTGAAAATGAATTTGACACCCCTACTTTATAGGCTATGCCCATTAACTATGGCTGGAAAACAAGTATCCAAAAACTGAGTGGGTTAAAACAATGACCATTAATTATTGTTCAAAAGTCTATTAATCATCTGAATGGTTCTTCTGGTTGTGGCTGGACTCAGTCATATATTTGTAGTCAGCTGTGGTACCTTTGTAGGCAGTTCTTCTGAGTTTTGGCTGGGCTCCCTCATCGGACTGGGGATCAGCAGTGTGCTCACCTAGGATGGTACTGGCTGGATTGAATTCGGCTCTGCTTCATGTGGTCCATCCTTCAGCAGGTTAGCCTGGGCTTGTTCACATGGAAGTCACAGGATTCCAGGAGATAGACTAGAAGCAGGCAGACCTCTTGAGGCCTAGGCTTCGAAAAGGTGTATCAGTGCTTTTATCACTTTCCGTTGTCCAGAGCAAATCACAGTTCTCCCAATTGCCATCAGCTACCCCATCATATTTTCCTGAATCTCACTGATGGTCTGAAATCTTTTCCCTTTCAAAGGTGATTTTAGTTTTGGGAAAAGCCAGCCGTCACAGGGCACCAAATCTGGGCTGTGGGGGGTTGGGGCGCTGAGTCACCTGGGTGATTTGATGTTTCACAAAAATACCCTACACGAGACATGATGCATTAGTGGGCATGTTGTCATGATAAAGCTGCCAATCACCAGTCACCTGTAGCTGTGGCCTTCTGAATCATCCAAATAATTTCCTTAGAGGAATGTTCAAGCTTAATGCAAAATTTGATGCAGATATTTTTGCTCTACTTGCTCAGTCATTTTGAATGTGATGGCCACACAGTACACATGCTCACTCAATGATGTGTACCGCCCTGACTGATTAGTACAGTGAAGTCATCATTGTTCATGCATGTGCATTCCAGTCCACTCTTCTTGGCTGCCAGGCTACACCAATGTCAGGCGAGCTGTTCTTGTTATAATAACAACAGCTGGACTTTTTCCGAACAGACCATATATGCTTGCTTTAGTACTCTTCTCTTGCTGTCTTGAAATTCTTAATAACTTCTTTAAAACAGAGGACCCTACCTTTTTATTTTTACTAGGTCCTGAAAATTATCTAGCTGGTCCTAGCTGGGGTAGGCAGTTTCACATAGACCCCTTTTTTTTTTTTTTTTAAAAAAAAAAGGCTTAATTCACTTTATTTTTCTTGTATAAAATGATGTGGTGGCCATAGCTGGAGCCCAGGTCCTCTGCACAGAAACTCTGGGGTGGGTCTTCACAAGATGGTCTGTGAACCTCTGACAGAGAGACTTAGCGCTCACTATCTCTTTCCAGAGGTGGGGGTGAGATAGCTGTAGGTCTCAGAGATGGCATCAAAGGTGGCCTTGGTGAGGTTGCCAGGGTGGCAGGGCAGCCCCGGGCCTAGGTGTAGCAGTCATTTATACAAGCCATTATCAGCAGTTTCTTGGGCACAGGGGCAGGGATGAGGCGCATCAGCACGGAATCACAGTGCCCAGTCACCTTGCAAGGGACAATGTGGGGCTTGCTGATTTTGTTCTTCCAGTACCCTCGCCACACAGGGACAGTAGAGAGTTTGGCCAGCATGGTGGCCCCACAGATGGTAGTGACTACTTCATTTGAGCACTTAACACCCAGACCAGCATGTCCCTTGTAGTCCCCAATGGCAAAAAATGCTTTGAGCCATGTCCTCTGGCCAGTGCTTGTCTGCTTTTGCATCGGCATAATCTTCAAAACCTCATCCTTCAGGGAAGCCACCAGGAAAAAGTCAATGATTTCAGATTCCCTGATGGGCTGGGGGAAAGATAGATCTCCTTCAGGGCCTTGAACTTCATGTCCTTTACCAGACAGCCCAGCTTGGTGGCAGGTATTCACTCTTTGTCCTGGGCCTTGCCTCCATGAGCTCCACCATCCTGGCTGCGACTTTGGCCAGGGATGCCACTGCCAAATCCCCCACAGAAGCCGCCACAGCCTCCTATTCCATGGGCCCCAGGCCACCGAAGCCTGTAGGCCCTCTCAGAGCACTGGAGTCATCCACCATTTGGTGTTTCCCCAGAAAAGTTCATACAGACCTTGACTCAGTTCTTCCTGAGAGCCTCTTGCTTCAAGTACACAACCTTGCTGTCTTTCCTGGGCTGCTCTGAAATGGCAGGTAACAGTGGTGTATTCAGTTAGCTGGCAGACTTGGATAGCTTGAAAGTGTAAGGGGTTAACGCCCCCAATCTTTAACAAGTGCAGGATGGAGCTTAGTCTCTGATCTTCACTGATCATGTCCCATCAGTGGTGGGGAAATGTTCCTGCATCTTCTCCCTTGAGGGGCATTCTGCATGCTTCTCAAAAGATCCTGGTGGAATCAACTCCACTGTTCACAACAGTGACCTTTCAGTGGGATATTTTTCCTTCTCTGCCATACTTCCCAAGACCCTCATGACCGATGCCTGGGAAGACCTGCATACCAGTCTCATCTCAGGTTCTGTTTTCAGAAGAAGCCAAACTCAAGCATCATCCAAATAAAATCAGGGTTTCCTACCAAGACGAAGGGTGTATGGCTATTTGTGGGGTAAGCAATACCAACAGTGTCAGCCATAGTACTTGTGGGACCATAAAGAGGGGCACCCCAGATCCTGTACCCCTGACTCAAAGAAAGAAATCTAATAGTCGCTAAGTACCTGTTTTTAGATATTTTCTTTTATTCAGCCTCATAGCAGCCATGTGCAATACTTATTATCTTCATTTTGCAGAAGAGGACACCGAGGATCAGACAAGTCTAGAGACTCACTCAAGGCCAGCAAGTGGGAAACCAGGAAATCAATCACAGTAATTCGGGTGTCACCCAACAGTAAGGACGGACGTTTGATCAATAGGCCCAGCAGCTGGCACTCTGGGGAGGTGGCTGCACCCTCAGAGCTTTGTGACCACTTGTAAAGTATAAAGCACTTCCTGAAGAACAGCTAGTGGGCGGGTATGCTAGCCAAGGGGTTGGCTGTTCTCTCAGTTTTTGCTTCTTTTATAGAAGTGTTCACAGCAGGGTTTCAGGAACAGGGGGTTGTGGCCAGCACATTGCTCATGTGTTTTCATTAAACCAATAGCAACCTGGCAACTGTATAATCTTGGCCTGGCTAGACAGAGCATTCAATGTTGCTTTGTCACTTTTGAGGGAGTCTCCAGCTCCTTCACAAACTCAGTGCTGTAAAGGAGTGTTTGTAGAGTTTTCTGGATAATGAGGTCAGGCAAGCATTTGAAGAGACAGATCACAGACTACAGGAATACCACTGTCTTTTTCCAGGGCAAGCTGGGAAAAGAAATTGGACGCTGGACCAGACAACGTCTGTGGTACCAGCTACACTGGTAAAGGGTGCCAACGCCAGTATAGCAGTCAGAGACATGACTGAAGAAAGAACTGTAATGTTACTGTTCTCAAAGAATGTATTTTTAGTACAATGTGTATAAAGTGGGACCCTCTTCTGTGGAGCAACACTGAATGAAAATTTGCTTAGCACCAAATTGCCACTGCATCATGAAGACTTTAAGTTAGTTAAAATTAATAAGATTATGTATATAACTTCAGAGAATTTTCCAGTAGAGACCCTCAGATCTGAGGTAATCATATATACAAATTACCTCAGTATTCTTAATATAAACTAAAATTTCCTATGTCAGTACCTCTTGCTGATCTTCTTATATCAATTTTCTTGAGTTTTTTTTCCTAACTGTCCTCTAACAAAACACCGAAGCAGCACTCTCTAACTTATGTTGATTGTGTCCTATCAATGAAAACTCTTGTGCATTAATCCCCAATATATGTATAGGAGGTCTGTCTGGAAAAAGTCCAACCATTGTTAATATAACGAGAATAGTTTATGCAACATTGATGTAACCTGGCAGCCAAGGAACATGGACTGGAATGCACATGTGTGAACAGTGATGACTTCACTGTACTAGTCAGTAGGGGTGGTAGATGCCATTGGGTGAGCTTGTGTATTCTGTGGCCATGGCATTCAAAAATGATTAAGCAAGTAGAGCAATGAATCTGCATCAAATTTTGTGTTAAGCTTAAACATTCCTCCAAAGAAACTATCCGGATAATTCGGAAGGCAGCAGCTATGGGTGACTGGTGATTGGCAGCTTCATCACTACAATGTGCCCACTCATGCATCACATCTGGTGCAGAGTTTTTTGTCAAAACATCAAATCACCCAGGTGACCCAGGCCCCCTACAGCCCAGATTTGGTGCCCTGCAACTTCTGGCTTTTCCCAAAACTAAAATCACCTTTGAAAGGGAACAGATTTCAGATCATTGATAAGATTCAGGAAACTCTCATGGGGCAGCTAATGGCAGTTTTCAGAAAAGGATTTTGCAGTGTTTTGAACAGTGGAAGAGATGCTGGGAGAACTGTGTGAGGTCCCAAGGTGCCTACTTTGAGGGGACTGAGGCATCATTGTCCTGTGTACAATGTTTCTTGTTTCTTGTATCTTCTTCAATAAATGTCTCTATTTTTCCCATTACATGCCTGGATACATTCTAGACAGACCTGTCCTATTTATGCAGCTAGAAAAAATATATAGACTAATTTAAACTTAGCTTCCATTCTATGTAAGGGGACCTTAAGTTCTATTATGTTTGTTAGAATACATTTGTCATATATTGTAATCACTTCTTCTATGTTAAAGGGTAATTATTTTTTAGTTTTTTAGGCATTTAGAAGGTACTGATCAAATACTCAATGCCTAACTACATACACAGTTTGAAACATTATTGCTAACACATTTTATTCTTTTTTCTTTTTTTAATATATTTTATTGATTATGCTATTACAGTTGTCCCATTACCCCCCCTTTATTCCCCTCCACCCTGCACACCCCCTCCCACCCACATTCCACCCCTTTAGTTCATGTGTCATAAGTTCTTCAGCTTCTACATTTCCCATACTATTCTTGCCCTCCCCCTGTCTATTTTCTACCTACCATCTATGCTACTTATTCTCTGTACCTTTTCCCCCTCTCTCCTCCTCCCACTCCCCTGTTGCTACCCCTCCATGTGATCTCCCTTTCTGTGGTTCTGTCCCTATTCTTGTTGTTTGCTTATTTTGCTTTTGTTTTTGTTTTTGTTTTAGGTGTGGTTGTTAATAATTGTGAGTTTGCTGTCATTTTACTATACATATTTTTTATCTTCTTTTTCTTAAATAAGTCCCTTTAACATTTCATATAATAAGGGCTTGGTGATGATGAACTCCTTTAACTTGACCTTATCTGAGAAGCACTTTCTCTGCCCTTCCATTCTAAATCAAAGCTTTGCTGGATAGAGCAATCTGGGATGTAAGTCCTTGCCTTTCATGACTTGGAATACTTCTTTCCAGCCCCTTCTTGCCTGCAAGGTCTCTTTTGAGATATTAGCTGACAGTCTAATGGGAACTCCTTTGTAGGTGACTGTCTCCTTATCTCCTGCTGCTTCTAGGATTCTCTCCTTCATTTTTATCTTGGCTAATGTAATTATGATGTGTCTTGGTGTGTTCCTCCTTGGGTCCAGCTTCTTTGGGACTCTCTGAGCTTCCTGGACTTCCTGGAAGTCTATTTCCTTTGCCAGATTGGGAAAGTTCTCCTTTATTATTTGTTCAAATAAGTTTTCCACTTGTTGCTCTTCCTCTTCTTCTTCTGGTACCCCTATAATTCAGATGTTGGAACATTTAAGGATGTCCTGGAAGTTCCTAAGCCTCTCCTCATTTTTTTGATCCTTAAATATGCACAAAAGCAATGGCATAGGATTTCACTCTCACACAGTGCTGTCTAAAGAGAGTTAGGTGCGTATGCCACCATGTGGGTAGAAAAACTCCCAAGGAGAACTTCTGTAATGTAAGTGTCTGACATTAAGCTTTTCATTGCCAGGGCATTCATTTCAAAGACATCTATCTCGAATATCCATGTTGCCAGTGTTATGACACAGTTACTAGTAAAACAGCTAGGTAAGGAACCAGGTCACCCCACTGAGGCATGAAGCTCCCCTTTTAGAAAGTTCTGGGTAATCTGGATAACTTATGCTTGAGTGACTCTGCTTCTCCAGTTTCACATCCTAATTCCCACTCTTATGCTTTAAATTTGCCAATTAAAAGTACATCCATGATACCTTAGGCACCCCACACTCAAACCCTAATAATGGCAGAGCCCCAAGGGCACACTCCTCCCCTCCTCGCTCTCTACCACAACCTTACTGTGTGGTCCTTGGGCGTGCCATGCCTCATGCACGTTCTCATACTTATGAGTCATAAGTCTTGTTCTTCAAGTTTCCCTGATGGTTTTGCTGAGGTGTGTACCTGGCCAGTCCAGGTACAACATCGGCCCTGATGGAGGGAGGGGTATTGTCTGTGGGGTTCACTAAGAGCCAATCTGTCCTGGGTGAGTGCCTCAGGCATTCCTGAGCAGAAGAACATCACTATCTGGCTGAGACTGACACAACTTCATTTTCAATAACTTTGGACTTTCCCAGGTGCCCAGAAGAAACAAATACAAATGTTTTCCTAGAGAATGTGACTTCAGGTCAGGCCTCAGGCAACTCTCACAGAAAACATAACACATTTGGGCTCATAATAGTAAAAAATAAATCAAGGAACATTCTAGAAAATGAGATATCATGAATGAGAGACGACAGAAACAACCAGTGATACAAAGAGCCTCATAAGGACTTCAGATACTGGAATCATTGGGTAAAATGTTTAATATGCTTAAGAAAAAGAGATAGCAAAAGAACAAGAAGATATAAAAATGACTAGGCTATTTTGAAAAAGAATCAAATGGAATTTCTAAAACTGAAAATTGTAAAAACTGAAATTGAAAATAAGGCTAATGGGTAGCTTATTTGGTTCTGAAACAAAGACCAGACAAATGAAAACAGGCCTTTTCTTCAGAGTTTTCTTATGGCAAGGGAGTTAGTCACCATTGCTTGAGTTTGGCAGAGACTCAACGGCAGGCAGGAATGGACAAGCTTTATAGTGACAGAAAGGAAAGGATTCAGGTATCTTCTGATGAGAGGTTATTTGCTGGCCCAAGGAACCTGGAGGCAGGCTAACTAGAAGTGGTTGTTTCACATGACTGGTCTGGGGAGGCTGGTGTGGCAGCGTCGCTCGGTCTGTGTGTGGTGGGCGAAGCCTGCCTTCAGAATCAGGAATACCGAGTTCTCCCTCCAGCGCTGCTGCCACCTGCCCCTGGATGTGTGACTTAGCCTGTCATCGGGGGATTAAATGAGAGTGTGGGTGTGCTGTGTCCAGCATGGGCTGGCACAGTAGGAGGCAACTGACAAATGGGGCCATCTCTGTGATCGTGATTGCTGTGCCATACATACGGGGTGGGCAAAAGTAGGTCTACGATGGTGACACAAGTAAATAATGCAATAATTAATAAGTAATAATGCCAGAACAAACTCTGTCTTTTGCCTACTCACGGTTGTAAATCTACTTTTGCCCACCCCAGTATATGCTCCAAACTGACAGGGCAGAAAAATGGAATAAGAAAAACTTTAATCAATCGAAAATAGGCAAGAAAATAGAAGGCAAACATGAAGAAAAGCAAGGCAAATAGCCTACAACATGTGAAAATAATAAGAGGGAAAACATAAATCAGTAATCACAAAAGTCAGTGGCATGAGCTTTTAAGTTAAACTCTGGACTCGTAGACTATAAAAAATGAGAAAACAACCTATGTTGTTTTCAAAAACATAACAAAAACAGCAGAACAGAGAAAGTAGAAAGTAAAAGAACAGATGAAAAACAAGCAGACAAATACTAAGAGAAAGCAGGTGTAGCTTTGTAAATGACAGTCAAAACGGGATAAAATTCATAAACATTCCTTAGCACTTCATGTCATCATTTTATAATAAAAGGTTTTTTGCCAAATAAAGGCTGCTTCAGTCTTAATAATGTTCATAATTTAGCCACTTGGTTAAGATGATTTCACTTTACTTTGTCTATATCTTCACTCCTTCTCAGATCTAAATATCTTCTGGGTTCATCTCTTCAGCTGTGACAGACATTAAAACCAAATCTGGAGAGGTGCAGGTCCATGGAGTAGAGCCACGAGTCAGAAAACAAAACAAAGACAACCCCTCCCTTTTCGGTCAGGTGGTTTCTGCAAAGATGCCGTGACAATCTAACATGGGCAGGAAAAGTATTTTCAGTAAAGGTGGTGGGACAACCGGCTATCCACATTCAAAGAAAGAAGTTGATCCCTACCACACACCGTATATGAAATTAAATAAAAATGGATGAAAGACCTCAATGAAAGAGCTAAAACTATAAAACATAAAGCTCCATAGCCATGGATTAGGCAATGGTTTTTCAGATATGACACCGAGGGTATTGTACAAGCAACCAAAGCAAGGCCTTTGGAATCAGATCTAACTTTGAATCCTGGGCCATTGCTGGATTTACAATCTTAGACATATTGCCTCCTCTCTTTAACTCAGTTTTATCATCTGTGAAATGAGGATAATGACTTCCTGACAGCATGTTATAAGAACTAATTGAAGTAATGTTTTAAAGCTTACTGTATGTAGTGCCTGCATAGTAGTCACTCAGTTATAATCATAATCATCATCCCTTATAGATATTATGTTTTTTCCCCTCTGATAACTTTTAGAATGTTCACTTTTTCTCTGATGCTCTGCAGTTTTACATAATCTATCCGAGAGTGTGTTCTCAATTTCTCCTGCTATAGACTTAATGGAACTTTCCATTTGAAGACTTGTTTTTTCCCCCTTCAGTGTTCAGACATTCTTGCTTGTACCACTTCAATATCATGTCTCCACTATTCCTTCTGTCCCCTGCTCCCGACACTTTAGTAAAAATATGCTGAAGTTTTAACAACTCTAATTTGTAGATAACTGATTGCAGTATACCATAATTCTTGCCTCTATTCATACATTCATTTCAATAATTTTGATCTAGAGGCAAGAATGCTTCTGCAATATGCAGGGCAAATACTTTTTGGGTAAACCGTTGTACACTTTAAGTGGGTGAACTATATTGTATGTGAATTACATCTTAACAAAACCATTAAAAAATTTTTTAGCCCCCCATATCTGTTCTGGTGGTCATAGGTCCTGTCCAGGGTGATCCCATGAAAGAACCCACACTGGAACAATTTGGGCCACCCTTCTGGAACTAGAGCCAGGCCACACGGGCCCCTGAGAGGATCCCGTAGATATTAGTTCCAGACCTCCTAAGGGGCATCTGGTTGTCATCGAAGGCATGAGGCAGAAGGTTAGAGAACATCCCACAGAGGAGAACACAGAACTGGGTCTTCTCCAGAGCCAAGTGGGTCCCAGTTCAGTTTCTAGACCAAAAAAGACAGAAAATTTCAAGGAAGATGGTTCAAAATGTGAGGGCCTGAAGGGTCAGGCCAAGGTAGAGGCCTTCTTTTGCCCCAGCAAGAACCTGCAAGTACAAGCAAGCACCACTACCAAGAAAACATTCCCTCCAAAAACACTTACCTTTACTGTTCTTCGAGCACATTCCCTCCACTTGGAAGCTCTGTGCTATGAAACCCTCATCGCCTCTAGCCCTCAATCTGTTGGCCTATCCACAGCATTCGGACTTCCAGCTGTGTGCTCTCAGGTTTTTCACATCTGCAAATCCTCTTTCCAGGTTCTTTTACTCATTAAGCAGATCAAATATTTCTAGAAGGTAGTCTTCCTTGCCTATGTTATTTCTATTTCCAGGATGTTTTCTACATCTGTGTTGTAAAAAAGCAGTCATGCCTCCTTTCTACTTATCAGCTCGGGGCAAATGTCATTTTCTTGACAAGCAGTTTCGTTGCCTTCCAAAGTTTTTTTTATAACCCCCAAAGCTCCATGCAACAGCATCTGTGCAAATATTTTTGCTGCCAGATGAAAAATTATTTTCAGCCCAAGTGGATTTTGCGCCCCTTGTGCACTAACTCGAACTGCCTTCCCCAGTACTCTCTAGAGGTCCAATTCTTTGAGCAAGTAGGTTGAGTAAATTCATTTCTGACCTGCCACACTCACCTTCTCCCACACCCACGCTGGATTCATATTTCTCCTCTCTCCCTGTTTCCAGGCCTTTGATCATGCTCCCGCCTGTACCTGGAATTTCCTCTTCATCACTCCCTTTCCCCTCATGTCACCTCAAAGAAAGAGGGGCATCCATTTAATCACAAGGCAGAGTTAAAATACCACCTTTTGAAAATGTGGTTGTAACCATATGCTCTTTAGAAGCTACTCAGAAAAAAATTGCAAGTTAGTCCCCCACCGTGAAGTGTGCTTTTGTCTTCTGTAACCCAAAGCAGTATCCATTTTTTTTCATCCATGCTCCGAGTGTTCCAGCTTCAATCAGGACTGGTGGCCCAGGCTGGCAGGTAGAAGTAGATGGAACACAGCTTTTGTAACCAGCCACCAGCTGAACTTGGTGGCAGGTTATTATTAAAAAGTCAGAGATTATACGTGGAAGGATGTAGGGAAAATGAGGGAAAAATGCTACCTTTTTGAAGAAGTGTGTTTTGAAAATTCATGCAGGTGGAACTGGCAGGGACACCTACTGATGTTCATGTGACTTCTCCCACCAAAATGGGGTGAAACATATCTTCAACCCTACGTTCATCTTTTCTTCTTCTGATTTTGAAAGAAATTAAAAGTTTGGTGGACCTCTGAAAGTCTCGTGGGGCTTTAGGAATTGTGCCTAATAGGTGGTCAGCCCTGAGCCTGTATCTTATAATGTGGTGTAAAGAGGTAGTGTGGTAGAGTGGTTAGGAGAGGCAATCCTGGAGGCAGGCTGTCTGGGTGTGAATCCTGGCTCTGCCCTTCTCTAGCTATGTGACCTCAGGGAGGTATATGATGTCTTCCTGACTCAGTTTCCCCCTCTAAAAAGTAGGGACAATGCCTTCACAGAGTTACTAGGTTGTGGCTAAGGTTAAAAGAGCTAATATGTGCTAAAACCAATGACTGATAGCATAGTTCTATATGTGTTAGCTATTATCTTTATTCAATATTTTTAATAATAGGTGCATAATTAATATATTGACTAAAATTATAGATACTCTTCTTATGATAAAATGTTATTTTTAGCAGCAGCAAGCCACCTTAAAAGAAGGATGTAAAATCTGGACACAATTCTTCTATTTTTGAGAAAGAGTCAATGAAAACTAACCCTTTGGAGAGATGAAGCAAACTTGGGATAATATATGAATGCATCTTTGTCTACGTATTATCAAAATCACGGACGCTTTTCAGCTGAAGCACGTCACCTAGCCCAGCCTTCCACACCGTGGAAAGAACCCTCTCTATGACACTGCTGCATGGACACTCTGAGGAACATGGAGCTAATCTTCCATCAGGCCTCTCATTCCACAGTTAATCAGATCAAGTCTGAGAACTGTTCTGTGTATGCTGACTAAACTATTCCTCCCCTGCCCCTTCCATCCATTGATCCTGCTTCTGCCCCTTTAAAGCTACTTAGAACAAGGCCCTTTCTCTTTCAGACAAGCTCCCACGTACCTTTAGATGGAAGTCAAATATTCTTTTGTCTTCTGTAACCCAAGGCAGTATCCATTTTTTTTCATCCATGCTCTGTGGAGTTATTGCTTACAAAGTCTTTGCCAAGCTAATCTTTCTCCACAGGACGCAATCAGTTGCCACCCTTAATGCTCAGCTCCCCAGTGTGAACGTGGTTCCCCTGCTCTGCTCTGTCCAGGCAGGGAACTTGCAAGTGTCATTGATGCAGACCCTGGCTCATGGGGTCCGTGGCGTTATGGATGAGACATGACAAATTCACACAGACTACCGAGTCCTGTGAAGGAAAAGAATTGGCTCAGCTTCTCTCTCAAGAGGAGAAAAGCCTTGGAGTGCCTTGGCCACTCTCTCAAGGGGAGAGTGCCTGGACCCTTGCCTGGACAAGATTGTATTGCTTTTCTGGGCATATTACATGATGGTCCTCATTTACTATGCAGAGTTTGCTTCAGGTGGTTACCTTTTACAGTAAGCAAAGGAGAGGATGCCACTAATCACATCACAGAAGAAAGATATTTGAAAATGCAAAGGGAAAGGTGGTTGAACTGGTTATACTCATCCTTGGAAAGTTTAGCACAGACTTTAGGAAGTTACAGTAAGCACTTGATGCCTCAATTCAGGTAGAGGGAGTTTTAGCAAAAGCAAGTCTCATAGCAGCCTAGGTACAATGCAGACCTGATTCCCCACGGAAGAACCTATCCATGAGCATGTGTCCTGTGCATCTCTGACTGGGAGCTGGGCCCACGCCACGCAGAATGGTCTCCTATAGTCACCTCCTTTATTCTGGGTGCCCTTCTATATGAATAGAAATAAACATATAAATTGCTTTTGAAATGTTTTGATTTCAAAATCAATTTAGTTGCAATCAGTTGCAGTGTATTGTTGGTTTATATTAAATTAGTGATGAACTAAACCTTCTAGGTTCTTTTTATATAAAAATGATCAAGACAGGCTTTCTCCACCCTTTACAATCTATTTTATAAACCTGATTGTAGGACTTAATCTTATTATTCTTTGAGCTCACTGTCTTAGCCTAGTAAATCTTGATTTTCTTTCAGTAATCAACCAGGCTTTTACCATCTAAAAACTGATAAGTATGCTTTTCCTGATTTTTTATAAGTCACTTAAATGTATGTTGCCTAGGGCCAGGTCAGACCACTCAGGTAAGAGACTGCCTCTGGGTTGATATATTTTGGGACATAGTTACCCAATCATTTTCAGTGTTCTAATCACCCTCCTTTAACTCAAATGTCTTGATCTTAGCTACAATGAGATCAGGAATTGTAACAGGCCACTTCACATCAACAAGCAGTTTGTCTAGACCAGTAATTTGCAAATTGGGGTACCCTTCGGAATCATCTCCTTTAAAACACAGATTCTGAGGCCCCACCCTAGAAACTCTGAGTCAATAGGTTCTAAGTGAGTGCTGAGAATCAGTAATTTTAAAAAGTACCCCACATCGCTCTGCTATGGCTAGGACCTGGGAACCAAGTGCTCTGTCTAATCCAAGTGCATTTCGGTCTGTATTCCTCAGCAGCAGGAGCACTTAGGAGCTAGTTGGAAGGGCAGAATCTCCTCTCCTTTCTTAGACCATCGAATCTAGCATCTACACGTGCGCAAGATCACCAGGTGGTCCGTAGGCATATTAAAGTTTGGGAGTGCTATCTAAGTCATTCCCACAATTAGCTCTCCCATTACTCAAGGCACAGTTGAAGGAAAGAGAGAGATGGGGAGAAGGGAAAGGAAAAGGCTTGTCTTCTGAATTTATTTGAAACTTGGACTGGGGCAAATTATTTTACCTCTCTCTACCTCAATTCCTTTGTCTATCCAATGAGCATGGTTATCATGCCTACCTCACAAGCGTGTGTAAGGATTAAGTGAGTTAATACACGTGAAACACTGAGAACGGTCTTGCACACTGTAAACGCTCAGTGCATCTGTTCTGAGTTGAACTGGGTCCTCCAAAAAGATATATTGAAGTCCTCATCCTTGGTACCCGTGAACATGACCTTGTTTGTAAACAAGGTCTTTGCAGATGTGAACCAGCTAAGATGAGGTCTTTAGGGTGGGCCCTAACCCCATAAGACCAATATCCTTATAAGAGCAGGAAAATGCCATGTGAAGGCACATGTGAAGACACAGGAAATTGTCAGGTGATGGGAGAGGCAGAGAGTGTAGTTACATAGCTGCAAGCCGAGGAGCACCAAGGATTGACAGTCCCCACCAAAACCGATGAAGAGACAACGGAGGACTCTCCTGCAGGTTTCAGAGGGAACACGCCACCCTGACACCTTGACTTCAGACTTTTAACCTCCAAAACGGGGAAGATAAAATTATATTGTTTTAAGCCACCAGTTTGTGGGGCTTTGTTACAACAGCCTTAGGAAACTAATACAGAATAAGCATACCTTACAGATACTGTGGGTCTGGTTCTAGACCACCACAGGAAAGCGAGTGCCCAATAAAGCAAGTATAATCATTTTTCTGATAGATACTTGCCTTGTAATTTGTGAAAAAAAAATTGCAACATCTTTGAAGTGCAATCAAGTGAAGAGCGATGAAATGAGGTATGCCTGTGTATTAGGTATAATTATTATGGTTGGTACTATTATTACCATGTGCTAGCACTGGGCTGAGCACCAGGGAGAGTGGTGAACAAGACCTTGTCTCTGCCCTCAGGAGGATTATAGCATGAACCCACCTGTGCCTGGAGGGCGCTGATGAATGGCATTGTAACAGTGGAGAACTGTAACCCACCCCACCATTCTTTTGACATTGTTTCTATAAATGCTGACTCTGACTAATATAGAGCTTGTAGATAAACAGCGTGTTTGTATAAGAGTTCTAGGAACTAACTTCAAAGCATACAGACTCTCACCTTCAGTCATCACAGCTCTGGGAGATTTTCTGACCTTCAACCATAAGTCCAAGATGACGTAAAACCAGGATGACGCACACCAGACCAGCTTTGAGGGCCTTATTAGAACAGACTCTGCCAGCCTGTAAGTAGAGAACTTCCCACCCACCTCTCCTTGCTGCTCCCCTCTCCTTCCTTATAAAAACCTCAGCCTGCATGAGTCATGAAGATGGTTTTTGAGGCATGAGCTTGCCATCTTCTCAGGTTGCCAGCACCTGAAATAAAACCACTTTTCTTTTCACCAGCACCTGTCTCATGAATCTGGCTTTCATGGAGATAGGCTGTGGAGCCTGCAGGGTTGTTTTCCCAGGTTTTAGCATGCTTCTCCTTAGGGTGCCATTCAGAGAAGGACCACATGGGAGAGCAGGTAGGAAGGCAGTAAGCAGTCTTGAGGATTCAGAGAGACTTCCCAGGAGAAACCTGATTCTGCTGAGGGACTGGTAAGGTTGGGTGGGCAGCAAGGCCCATTTGCTGTTCCAGGCAGAGAGACAGTGTCTGAAGACCCCTGAGGTGAAAGAGGTGACCAGTAACATCTCTGAAATCACATCTGCCACTTCTTTTAGCCTTGGTCTGGAGGTTGTCTTGAGATGAGAGAATGAATTCCTCTAACCAGCCAGTGGCCTCTGTTTTCCTGCCCACGCGGGGCATCATTCCCCTCTTTACAGTGAGTACCCTTCACGTGACATTTGAAGACTTGTTGGAAAGAGAACTGCCACGTGGCACCTGGGTGATTCTGTCACCACCACCCCACCCGTTTGCCCTCCTCATTCTCTCCCTTGCCCCAGCATTGCGCTGACAGGGCCCTTCGGTCTGCTTCAGTGTTCCCATGTGGTCTGGGTCATAGTCTTCTCGGCACATTTCACAGAAGGGCGTGTCAGTCTGGGGTTTGTCCTTCACTAAGCAACACGTCTTGCTTCTTCTAGGTTTCTGTTGTTGGTGTTCTATCGAATATGTCTCCTCATTCAGAAAGCTACCTATGTAGCTACATTTTTTTTTCCTTTAGAGCTATCAAGAAAGTTGCTTTTATTCTTATTGAATTCATTTGCAGTTTTATTTCTTAAATTTTTACTTTTAGAACACACTATCCCTGTTAAAAATATTATTCTCCTTAGGGGCTTCTAGCCAAGGATTCACATATGTCTTCTCTATGAACTTCTAAAGTTTGTTTTCCTAAAGTTGAGGATCTATTTATTCATTCATTCAATTAATATTTGATATTAATTAAATGCTCATTCATTGAGCATCTGCTACGTAACAGACACATAGATCACTGAACAAAACAATGATTCACACCCTGTGGGGCTAACAGTCCACTGGCGATTTGTGTATGATTGGCTTATGCATTTTTTTCTTTTTTTTTAAGATTATGAACTCTAGGATGACAAGAGTCACTGTCGGAATCCTGACAGCAAAGAAATATGATAACGAAGTGGTGTCATTAAGGAGAATCTCATGAAGGGACTATTCACGAAGTTGTGGACAGGGTTCAGAGAATTGAGGGTTTGCAATGACAGGATGCTGGTACTACTCTTGTGCCCAAAGGTCCAGGAGAGAACTGTAGCTGAAGGTCAGTGCCAGCCAACAGGAAGGGTGGTAGCCAGTACCAACGCACAGCCTGGCAGTGAGGGAGTGAAGGCAGTAGTGCCTGTGTTGGTCAATTTTACACATCAACGTGTCGAGGCCGTAGTACCCAGTTTTTGGTCAAACAGCAGTCTCCATGTTGCTATGAAGGTATTTTTTAGCTGTCATGAACAATAAATCGGTAAACTTCAAGTGAAGCAGGTTACCCTCCATAACGTGGGCAGGCCTATCCAATTGGTTGAAGGACTAACTAGGAAAAAAGACAGGTCTCCTGAGGAGGAAGGAATCCTGCCTTGGGGCTGCCATTGGACTCAAGATCGCAACTACTCTCCCTTGGTCTCCAGCCTGCTGGCCTGTCCTGCAGATTTTGAACTTGTCAACCCCACAATTAAATATGGCTATTCCTTAAAATTTCTCTTTTCCATACATCTATACATATATGTACATATGCAGAGCTACATGCACATATAATTAGATACATGCATTCGTGTATGTGTATATAACTACATAAACACACTCTCCCATTGGTTCTGTCTCTCTGGAGAACCCTGAATAATACAGTACCTAACCACTCCTCTTGTCCTTTGGTTTCCTGCCAGAGCCTGCCAAGGGCAAGCAAGCTGGGGAAAGGAAGCCCATGGATGCTGCCTGCCGAGGTCAGCCTCCTGGGCCCAGAGCAGGGAGAGTGGATCTGCAAGGTCAACTCAAAACTATCCGATAGCGATGGTTGCTCTCCCACACAGAGGCATTTTAAGGTACAAATCTGGCTGTGCTGCAAATGGCTTAAGACCTTGCACTGGTCCCCTATCACTGCTGGAGCAGAGCCGAGGCTCCTGGCCCGCACCACAAGCCGCATCTTTTGTAACCTCAGCCCTTCCTTTCCCACCAGCCTCACCCCCTCCTCTCCCCTGCCACCCACTTTATGTTTCTGTGGTAATCCCCTGAAGCACCTGTAATTCCCTACACCAAGCAGGTTTTTTCACGCTGCTGTGCCTCTGTACATACCTCTCCATCTGCCTAGGCTGCCCTTTGTCCCCCGTCCACTCTCAAGTCCTGCTTATCCTCCCAAATCCAGCTCACATGTCACACACCTTACGAAGTCTGTGAAGTCTACTATATTTGCTCAGCCCCAGCATCCCTGCAGCCTTCTTTTCTGTTACCTCCATGTGATATGCAGAATTCACTGATTACACAGGATTAAGGTATTTATTTTAGATGTGTGACTTTTCCACAGCTCTGTCAGCACTGTGAGGACAGTGACGGGTGTGGTCCTTCTCCGTACCCCAGCGTCCAGCGCAAAGCCTGACCAGCAGGAGGTGGCGAGCACAGTGACCCATGAAAGAGGTTCTTGGGCTTCTCATTGAGATGCAGATGGACACTCCTTAGAATGACAGCTCTCGTTTTTGTTAGAAAAACCATATATTCTGAATATACCTGTATTTCTGCACATCAAACATGGTAAAACAGGCTAGGAAATATAGTGGAGTTTTTTTTATTTTTGTTTGAGTTATTTTGTAGTGCAGATTTATTCATGGGCAAGTATTGGATGTCAACCTCATACCAAGTACCCACAGTGTGTAAAGAAACACACTGAGAGACATTCTTCAGCTGCCTCTGGCAGAGTGAAGTGCATAAAAAGCAATTTAACAGTTGGACAAGGCTCTCTTGGTTCATCTCATCCTGAGGTCCCTGCACCAAGTCAAGCTGTTCTAAAGCTCCCTTCAAAATTGTTTTGCCAGTTGTATTCTAGAGATTCATTTCATGGAGTTTCGGTAAGGAAAGGACTGCACTCGACACACAGATTTCTGTGTGCATTGGGGCAGTGTGAGGGGAAACCATAAAAATGTGTATGTAGTCCAGGTTTTTTTTTTAGGACAACCTTTATTCATGTTTCCTTGAAATAAACTATAATGTTCAATTTCAAATCAGTTTCCAGAATTTCTCTAAGCATAGTGTGTAATTCTGCACCATCAATAAATGCTGAAAGGCTGTATTTCAAACTGAAGTTGATTGCAGATGCCACCCCACCCGCCAAGAACCTCTTTTTGATTGCCAAGGAAGGCTGGGATCAAGAACAGAATGGCTAATGCAGTAGTCCCCCCGTTTTCCATAGACCCCCCCAGTGTATACCTGAAATCTGGAATAGTACTGAACCCATCATTACTATGTTTTTTCCTATACATATGCACCTATGTTAATGTTCACCTTATGAATTAGGCACAGTAAGAGATTAACAACAATAACTATTAACAAAAAGGAGCAGATGATACATTGTTTACGTGATGAGATAAATGAGACATTATTAAGGAAAATAAAAGTCGCTTGAACACAACAAGCACTGCCACACCATGATAGTCGGTGTAATGACAGAGACAGCAGCTAGGTGACTGTCGGGCAGGTAGCATGTGCAGCATGGATACACTGGGCAAAGGAACGACTCATGTCCCGGGCGAGATGCAGCAGGATGGCTTGAGATTTCATCACACTCCTCCAAATAGTGTGTAATTTAAAACATATGAATCGTTTATTTCTGGAATTTTCCATTTAATATTTTTGCACTGTGGCTGACCATGGGTAATGGAAACTGCAGAAAGTGAGATTACAAATAAGGAGGGACTTCTGTATAGAAGCATAATGAAAGACACTAACTCGATTAAACACAGTCCAGCTAGGTTAGTAAACTATAAGTTAAAAGCATGAAAAATACTATCATACAAATATTTAATTGGTGATGGACATGTGCAAGGCCCAGAGTAGTTGATGAGAGGAAGCTCAGTGAGACATGTCCCCACTCCATGAACTTGCGTGTCATCTTTGCTCAGGGGCCATGCTCATCTTCTCTGTATTGTTCCAGTTTCAGTGTATGTGCTGCTGAAGTGAGCACGAGACGTGCTTCTGCCTTCAAGGAGCCCACAGGGGCATCTATAACCTAAACTAGAAAGATTCACTGGGATAAGCTTGGAAAACTTTGTGGAGGGAGTGGCAGCTGAGCCCTGAGAAGTGGTTTCAACAAGTAGAGATGGGGGAGAATGTCATTCTTGAAAATGGGAACGATGTGGGTGAAGGCATAGAATGACTCATGCAGGAGCTCCCTCAGGGAAGGGAGGCCGGGTCTATAGATTAGATGCATTGGAACTGGTGAATAGGGGGAGATAACTTTTGAAATATAGCTTAGGAGTCATATCTTCAGGTATTTAAATACTTGCATGAAGAATTGTAGTCAGGAAGCTGCAGGGAGCCATGAAAAAGTTTGGGCAAGGACATGGCATGATCTGATTAGTGTTTCAATGAGTGAGCATGATGGAGGACTCTTATTTTATTCTTTGACCTTCCTTCTACAAGGAGGGACCTCCAAAACCAAAATTATTTTCTGGAGGATGGGCCCCTTATAGTACAGACTTTCCCTACTTGGTGAGTGCCCTAGAAATCCATCTATATCAGTGGACTAGATGGTGTTGTTGTGAGAGGCTGAGTTTGGCTTAAGTGAATTTTCTTTGAAGACTCAACACAATTGCCCATTTCATGATGGGTGATTTACGAGTGCGCCTGCCCACACCACTGAGTGTTCAGCAGTTTTTGGCCCAGAACAACATGACCCCTGTGCCCCACCCTCCCCATTCACCTGAGCAACATTTTTTTGTTTGTTTCTCTGGATGAAAAAAGTCCTCAAAGGGAAATGTTGTGTTGATGTGGAAGAGGGGAAACAAAAAAGAAGCACTAAAAGGCATCAAAATCAACAACTTCAAAAACAGTTTTAAGCAGTGGAAAAAATGTCTCGTAATGTGTGTTGCACCAAATGGAGAGTACTGGAAGGTGACTAAAGTTTAAATATGTAAGAATACACAATTTTTTATAAATAAATTCCCTTTTGGGAGTCCCCTCTCTTTTCTAAACTTAGCCTTTCTTATATTTTCTAAATTTTCTAAAATTAATGTGTATAATCTTTGGTTATAAGGGCAAAATTTAAAAACGCCTTCACACTGGAGGGGTAGAATACAGTTCAGAAGCATTCTTAGTCACTTTGCATCTCTTGGATAAAACTTGGCTTCAGTCTCTATTTGAATGAGAGGATCAGTTGAGATAAACTAAAATTCTTTACAACTCTAAGATGTCTTAGCACATTATCTGCGCCTTTCCTATTCCCACCACACCACGTACATACCTTGCCGTAGCACCCACAATAAGGTAACTAATTCTCAGTTCTGTGTCTGCCTCTCCCCAAAGGGCTGCAGCACCTTAGAAGAAGGAACAATCTTTTATCTCATCTATTTGTCAGGAGCATCCTGGTTTCAAGTGACAAATATATTACTCAAACTGACTTAAGCTGAAAAAGATAAAGACGTTATTATTAGTTCCTAGCATTTAAATCCAAGGGTAGATCTATTTCCAATGTAGCTGGATCTAGTACTCAAGTAATGGCACCCAGAATCTGTCCCTCTCAACTGCTTTGTTTCCGCGGGCCTCCTCGTCAGCTCACTGGCAGTCTCACATTCTCACAGCTTCAGCCTCCATTTGGGGAGATGTTCATCTTCTCGATATTTCCATGGGAGTCCCAGATGGCTTTCCTTTTCGTCCCATATGCCACTCTGTGACCAGGAACTTAGAATATACCAAGTACCCCTCCAGTATCTGTGCTTGGTGGTGGCCCTGGGTGACAGCGTGCAAGGCTAGCCTCTCCTGAGGGGACCAAATGACCCGAGAGTACAGAGCGAGTGCTTTCCCAAAGGAGAATCAAGATATTACTGGCAAAGGGGGAAATGGGCCCCGGGCAAGGAAACACGACAGCCGTGCCTCCCTTCGCACCTCTGCACCTTGCGCTGTGCCTGTACTCACCTGAGTAAGGGCTCACCAAAGCTGGTGGAACGAATGAAGGATCTGCCCACAGTAAACTTTTCCCCCACAGTAAAACTTAAATCTCACCCAATTCTGATCACCCAGGTATAACCCTGACTCCTGTTTTCTCTGACTGTAAATTCAGGATCCCACAGTGTTTTCAATAATTGGCTTAACCTTAGCTACTCATAGAAATCTGACGCTGTTTTTGTGAACTTATTTTCCTCTTCAGCCTTTATTACACATTCATTTTCTTAGAGTCAAGTGGAAATTTCTATCAGATTACTATAAAATGAGCATGGCCATTGTAACTCTAAGTTCCAATCTAGGCACTGTCACTAACTGATTTATACTTCATTTTTGAAAGATTTTGGAGAAACATTTCTTTCACTAGTATGTGGGAAATCGTCCAACTCAAATATGGACTACTTTACTTAATGACTGCAAAACTCTTTTGCCAGAAAAGAAAAGAACAGAGGACAGGGGAGGGGAGGGAAAGGGAGGGGAGGGGAGAGGAGGGGAGGTGAGGGGAGGTGAGGAAAGACAAATAGCAAGTAATTCTATTACCACTTTGCTTTAATACAGGTAAGATACCGGTGGGGGGTTTTGGTTTGTTTGTTTTTTTAGTTTCCTAGTGATTGCAATTTCATATTGTTTTTAAGTTTAACAAGAACATGTGTAAAAAAATTCAAACTGCAAAGGGACATGCAGTGAAAAGCAAGTGCTCCTTCTATTCCTAATTTCCCTTCACAGAGGCAACCACTGCTAATAAATATGCAATACAAACACAAATACAAGCCTATCTATATGTACTTATGCCCATGGCTCCTTTACCCCCTTTTACAAATGGTAAGATTTATGTTCTTGTTATGCTCCTTGTTTGTTTCTTTTTCACTTAATATGCCTCAGGAGTTTCATATTAGAACCAATATGTCCTGTGTTCATTTTATTGACTGCATGGTATTATAATATAGAAATATACCATAATTTTCTTAGCCACTTCTTTACTGATGTACTCCTTTACTATAAGTTTTATAGTTTTTTGCCACTGCACCAGTTAGGGATTTCTGCTTCAGCTGATACAAAGTTTTTGCCTTTTATTAAGAAGCATCACTGGGAAACATCCTAAAGAGTAAATAAAAATCAAAATAAAAAAAATCCAAAGTCATGGCATTGGCAAGGTACCACTTGGCAAAGTTCTGAACGCCTTATGTTTTCCCAGCAAATGGCACCTCTGTCCTCACACTCTGTTCCTACCTACTCCTCTTGAATGATAAGGGGAGGTGTATAATGTTCTTGCCTTAAGTCATTACCAACCTTAATTTCTGGAACCCTACTGTTCCCCAGAGCACACCCTGACACTTTACATCCAATCAGATTGAACTGAATGCTCTCTCAGCCACTCAGCTGACCTCTGGCATGCTGATCGTGATTTGTGTACGAAATGATAGGCCTGGTGAGGCAGACCTGGGCAGATTTCCGGAACAGTGGCTGTGAACAAGTCATTGAAATGGAATCAGTTCCAGAGTTCTGAACCAAGCTCTGAGCTCTCAACACACTGTTGTTCTCTTAGGAGGGGAAACTTGGGAGCTGCCCCCTCAAACACAAACAGATTTTGGGGGCTTTGACTTCTTCACAGTGGAGTCACATCATACACACATGAACCTTGCAAGAATTCTATCATGTATCCTCAGAAAAAGAGAATTCAAATAATGCAAAGAATGGCCCACTAGTCTGCCAGATGAGCATGAACCCAGAAGTACCCAAAGGCACAGTAGCACCTGAAACCAGCAGCCCATGCCAGTTGAAAACTTTGAAAAAACCATGAGTAACTATAAGGGTTTGATTCAAAAAGTGAAGCCATTGTTCCTGATGGCATGTACAAGAGAGGTGATAGAAGAAAGTGAGCAATTCATTAAGAATAATTAATGAAGAATTAAAGGACCCGGTAAAATTATCTTCAATGCAAATCACAACAAACCATGTACTGGAACCCTACTTGGTTTTGTACTTGAAGGATTTTCAAGGTTACTGTTGACTAGATATGAACTGTGCCCTTAATGTGGTTGAACTTAAACCATGTTGGATATGACCCCCCTGTATCTCATTTGAACTTCCCAGGGCTCACAGAGGTAAAACAGCATGCCAACATTCACAAGCCAGTCAATAAGAGGCAAGGCCAAAATTCAAAACTATGCAGCCAGCAAGGCCTGAAGATGTCGGCTCTGCTCTTTATTGCATCCTCACTTAAAATTCCATTGCCTGCATAACTGGGAGAATGAGGATGGCTCTGGGGTGACTAGCCTACTGGGCTTACCCAGAACTAAAGGGCTTCCCTGGACTTCCACTTTTAAAATTAGGACTGTCCCAGGCAAATTGTGATGGCCCATTACACTATTTGGGATTTGAAAGACTCTGAGTCACATGATATGACCATCCTACTTCACTAGTCTGTCTACTTGAAGTGCTTCCTCTGATATTCTGTGACTGGACCTTGTTTTGAGCGATAGGCTCAAGAATAATGCCTTGAAGGTTAGGATGGGGCCTTTGGCTAAGGTAAGTCTATTAGACCGAAGAGAAGGCCATTGGCAATGGACTTTCAGCTCTCTACTTAGTACTGAATTCTTGGGCGGTATTAAAATCAATACTTTGAGAGGGAGCAGGGGTGGGGATCTGTCCCAGGGAGGTCTAGGGCCGGTGGCTTGTGCCCTGTCTCAGTCTCCCCTCCTTTCACCGCCACTGCCACCACCCCAGGCACGTCGTCCAACTGCACCAGCACCATGGGGGTAGGGGTGGTGCCGCTCAGCACCAGCAGGACCAACACCAAGAAGAAGCATTTCGTGCGCCAGAAAGTGAAGCTATTCCGGGCCAGCGAGCCGATCCTCAGTGTCCTGATGTGGGGGGTGAACCACGCAATCAATAAGTTGAGCAATGCCCCTGTCCCTTTTATGCTAATGCCAGATGACTTCAAAGCATACAGCAAGATCAAGGTTAACTAACATCTGTTCAATAAGGAGAACCTCCCCAGCCACTTTAAGGTTAAGGAGTACTGCCACGTGGTGTTTCTAAATTTTCAGGAAAGGTTTGGGATTGACAATCAGGATTCCCAGAATTCAGTGACACACAGTGCCCACATCAATAGTGACAGCCAGGGCCGATGTGGCCCACGTTTCCTCACCACCTCTGACCAGCGCTTTGTCATCAAGGCCGTGTCAAGTGACGATGTGGCTGAGATGCACAACGTCTTAAAGAAGTACCGCCAGGTATGTTTGTTGTGGAGTGCCACGGCAACACCCTTCTGCCACAGTTCCTGTGCCTGCACCGCCTGAGCGTGCATGGTGTGGGAACCTACATGGTGGTCACCAGGAACGTGTTCAGCCAATGGCTCACTGAGCACCGCAAGTATGACCACAAGGGCTCTACTGTTGCCAGAGAAGCGAGTGACAAGGAGAAGGCCAAGGACTTACCAGCATTTAAAGACAATGACTTACTCAACGAAGGGCAGAAGTCACACATTGGAGAGGAGAGTAAAAGGAACTTTCTGGAAAAACTGAAATGGGACGTAGAGTTTCTGGCCCAGCCAAAGGTCATGGACTATAGTCTGCTGGTGGGCATCCACGATGTGGAACGGGGCGGAGCAGGAGGACCGGGGGAGAGGCGTGCACAGAGGGCAACGAGCGAGAGAACGGCGGGGCAGTAGCAGCCCGCCCTGCTCCCAGGGCACACCTCCGGCCGGCCCGGCCACCCCCCAGCTTTCCTCGGCTCTTTGGCCCCGAGGAATTTGATCCCTCTGTTGATGTTATGCCATGAGAAGCCATGAATGTGCCCCCAAGAAGGAGGTCTACTGCATGGCCATTATTGATATCCTCACACCACATGATACGAAGAAGAAAGCCGCACGTGCTGCCAAAACAGTGAAACACAGGCGGGGGCCGAGATCTCGCCTGTGAACCCTGAGCAATACTCCAAACGCTTCACTGAATTCATGTCCAACATCCTGACGTAGTGACCTTCTACCTTCAGCCAGAGCCAGGGGATCAGATGCAGGGTCGAAGGCTGGAACACGGCGAGGGCACATTTGGGCTAGAGGGGAGGGTGGGAGCAGAGTGGACCTGGAGGGCTCTAGCAGTGCGACTGCACCGGTGATGCTGACACAGGCTCTGGGGGAGGGATGTGCAGTGTGTGCACATGCTCACAGGATGTAGCCTCACCTCCTGCTACCTTTGATTTTTCATCCATTTGATGGAGGGCTTTCTTTTTGGTACCTTGTAGCCTTTTAAAATACCTTGGGGCTAGAGGTGACTGTGGGTTTATTTGGGTTTTTCTGAGTTGCTCCTGGTCTGCTATTTATAATGATGTATGTCATGCCCTACTCACCTTTCCCATCCCTGCTCCGAGTTCCCCTGGTCACAGAGGCACCCTGCAGACCCGGCCAAGAGTCCTCTGAGAGCCGAGTGCTCTGACACCGGGGGAGAGGTGGCCAGACACCTCAGTCCTGCTGGGTTAACTTTTTAATTTCATGAAGCATGTGCACAACTGCCTTCACCTTTCCTCCTCGGGTCCCAGGGTTCCCTTCCTCTGAATGCTGCCCTCCTGCTGGGACACTGCAGCTCAGCATCAGCCATCTTGGGGCAGAATCACGGAGCTCAGAGGGGAGCGTGCTCATCCTCACTGGATGGTGAGGGGTGGGGTTGCTGCCAAGCTCTGGACCTGGGGGGGGGTGTGTTCTCAGAGAACCCTGTGAGCATTGCTCAAGCCCCTGTGCTCTCTTGACCCCTGGAGTTCCAATGTCTTCTCTTTAAGGCCTGCCTCCCGTTTCGTCAAGAAGAACTAGAAAGGATTCCTGTGCTTGAATGGCTTTGTTCCCTTGGAGAAACCCCAGAAGCTGAAGCTGATGAGTATCAAATGAGGGCTTGTGCCCTCCATCTGTTTACTTTTTTCTGACCTTCTCCCAGGCTCCCTCACTTGGAGGTGAGCTTTCAGCTGGGGGCACATCTCCAGGGGTGCTCCTGGGGTGCTCCTGGCAGAGATTCCTCTTCGGGCCACCATGTAGGTATTCTGATGCCCTGTGCCTGTCGTTTGTCACCTGCACGTTACACCAGCATGGAGTGAAGCCTCCTACCTTGGAGTATGGCGCCCAAGCCTGAGATTGTTTCTGGATCATACGAGGGTGTGACCCAGGAAGTCTACTTTGGAGGTCTGAGGTAGGATTGGACCTGAGCCCAGCCTCAGGGCTGTTTTCCTTGATGCCCCTCCTAGACTTTTAGCGCATCCACCACCCACAGGCTTCCTCAGGAGTGGCTTCCTGCAGCTTCCTTCAGGATCTCTGCCCACCTTCTGAGCCTGGCTGTCCCGGCCTCAGAATTGAATGAACTGAGGGTCATTCTGTAATGACATCTGAGCAGTCTGGTCTGGCTAGGAGAGAAAACAGCCTTGCGTTGGGGGAGATACATTCCTATATCTTCTCAACCCCTCACCAGGGACTGGGGATTTAGGATAAGATGCAATAAAACCCCACAGATGCAAGGAGAGTTTGTGGGAGCATTTTGAATGAATAGATTGGTTTCCTATGTCTCCCTCCAAACCCAGCCAAACTCAGCTTCTGCAGCAAGAACCAGCATGGTCTCTGTGCCTGACTTGTAGCATTTTGGTCAGGAAGGAAAGAAGACACTATTTTTGGACCCCTGGGGTTGCTGGGACCCTTCTGGAAGAGGCAGATGGTTCAGAAAATTGCCCTTGCCCCAAGAAGGGGCCACAGGTAGTTCAGAACAATAGCAGTAAGACCATGAGGTGACTTGGGGAAGGACTTGAAACTGAGTGGCTCATGGAGAAAACAAACTTGACTTAGGAAGGGATTACGTAGGAATAATGTTTGGACTTGATTTCCCCACCTTCTAATCAAGAATGACAACTTAGATCTTCCCATGGGCTCAGCATCTTCAAAGGTTGGCGGGTGTCCTCTGGCGATGTGTGGCCCCACGGCCCTGTGGCTCCCACCAGTTCCCTGCATTTGGTCTGCTGATCACGTTGTCATAACGTGTCTGAGTAACCCAGTCCTGTCAGCTAAAGACGAGCTACCCGGCATCTAACTTCTTTAACATTGAGTTTTGTGTTTTTCTGGGGTTTATTTTTACATTGTTTGCATTTGGAGAGGTAGCATCTTGTTTCAAATGCTCTTTTGTGTTTCTGACAGTGTTGTTGATTGAGTCAGAACAGTTGAGCTGAGGTTTGGTGAATTTTAGATTTTTTTTAAAGGTCTTTCTCTGTGCTGTTTTCAAAACCTTGGGTTTGGCCCTCTTAAGTTCTTTTGGCATTCAGATGTTTAAAACCTATTTCTCTTGGCTTATACAAGTTTTCTTTCTCTTTTTTTATAAAGATGAGGATATTACTTTTGGTTCGCAGTCTGAATGTAGAGAAAGTGAACTGACCCCCAAGCGTTTGTCTGCCTCCACCTTTTTTTCTGAATCCCACCATTCCCTTTCTGAGGGGAAGGCATCTGAGGAAAGTCACTACCCTCAACCTTACTCTTGGCAGCCATGAAACTCAGCAGCCTTATGGCATCCTAGCATGATTCTGGGTCTCTCCAAAAGATAGGTATAAGAACAGGACATGGCTGCCTAGGTGAGGTCTGGAAGGGGATGAAGGGGAAGATTCGCCTCCCAGTCCCTCTACTACTTACTACCTGACCAGTCTCAGCTTCTCCCGTCCCGCCCTTGTTCTGAGTCTACAGCTAAGAAACTGGTTTCCCAGCCAAAGCGAAGGGTTGCCTGGAAACACCACTGAGACCACTAGATGAAGGCCTCTGGCCCTTGTTCCTGTTCATGAACCACTGGTCTCATCCTCCCAGTCTGAGCTCCTTCCCCGAGCCCCATGGTGGGGGGGTTCAGGGTGGGGCTGGGAAGCCAGCAGCTCCAGGAACTCAGACTAAAGTGCTCCATCTCTCCCTACCTTTGCTCGGGGGGCTACTAGTCTGTGGCAAGTACCACAAGTTGCCCCTGTGGTTTTTCTCAGTGGCACTCCCTAAATTCCCACCACAGGCAGCTCTTCCTACTTCACTTGTTTCTCTTGCCTGTGCCCTAGGTGGTACTCAGGGCTCAGGACTATGGACCCCTGCCCTAGAGACCTCCCCTTCGCAGTCTGCCAGGGCCTGCCCTGGGGAGGTGGACCAAAAACGCAGGACTTTTCTCAATAGCCAGTCCCACCCCCACAACTCTATTTACCAGTTCAAGTTGGGGGAGAAAAAACTTCAGCACTCCCCAGCATTTGAGCTACTCACGTGTTAAGGGTCGAAGTGTTTAAACAACCCTTAGGGCCCTGGCCTTAGACTGGTGGCTCAAAGTCCAGGGATTTTACCTCCTTCTGGCAGAAATGTGAGGAGGAAGAGTCCACTCTGAGCACAGGAATCAAAGGGAAAACATTGAAATAAGTGACCCCAAATGTGCCAGCCATCTGCAGGGGGCAGTGACATGGCCCCAGCCTTCCTCTGAGATGTGTCACTTAGGAAGACTGCCTCTGAAGGGTGCTGAGATCCTTCAGAGGCTGGAGAGGAATCTTCCAAAGGAGCCACTTCCCCTTACTCAGAGCCATTTCATGAGGAGGTGGGAACCAACAACCTTTGGGGGATAGCCCGGTGCCTCTCAGCACGCCTGAGCACCCAGCCAGAGCATGATGATCAAAAACTGTGAATTAAGTACAGATTCAATTCCTGGGGGGGCGGGCAGGATAAACTATCACCCCCCCCATTCATGTGTGACTTCCCCACTTCCCACTGCAATTTCCGTTCTTTTAAATAGGAATTTTAAGCCCCCTGTGTTTGTCTACTGTCTCCTCAGAACAGAGTGAGACCCTGTTACTGTTTTAAAATGCACGTGTGTTAAGATGAATCTCCAACCCGCAGAAAATGAAACTCAAAAACCTCTGTGTACAATAAATAAATAAAATCAATACTTTGATAATGCAAGTAATCACTGGCTGATGTTTCCATGATTTGCTAGAGGTTGTGTGTGGTAAGAAGGTGAGCAAAGCCGGAGACAGGTGTCTTGTTGCAATACCATACCTTCCCCCACCAAAGGGGAAACTAAGCAGATGAGAAATGTGATGGGTAGATATTCTCCAAAGAAGTTATACAAATGGCCAATAACCACATAAAAAGTTGTTCAATATCATCAGCCATCAGGGAAATGCAAAGCAAAACCATAATGAGATACCACTTTGCACCCACTAGGATGACTACTAATTAAAAAACCTGGACAATAACAAGTGTTGACGAGGATGTAGACAAATTGGGATGTAAAACAAGGCAGCCACTTCAGAAAATAGTCTGGCATTTCCTCAAATTGTTGAACATAGAGTTAGCAGATGGTCCAGCGCTTCTACTCCTAGGCTACACCCAAGAAGAGAAGTGGAAACGTGGCTGCCTGAAAACTCACATGTGAATGTTCCGAGCAACACTATTTGCAATAGCCAAAAGGTGGAGACAACATAAATGTCTACCAAAACTGGATAAAGAAAATGTGATATTTCCACACAATAGAATATCATCATCCATAAAAAGAAATAAAGTACTGATGCATGCTACAACATGGATGAACCTTGAAACATTATGCTAATTGAAAGAAGCCAAACACAAAAGGCCCATATTATAATAGTCCATTCATATGAAATATCCAGAATAGGAAAGTCTGTAGAGACAGGAAGTAGCTTAGTGGTTACTAGGGGCTGAAGGATCAGGGTATCTGAGGGTGATGGCCAAGGAGTGTGGGCTTTTTGAGGGGGTAATGAAAATATTCTAAATTTGAGTTTGGTGCAGGATACACAGCACTACTCTGTGAATACAGTAAAACCCATTGAACTGTATATGTTGAATGGCTGGATTTTATGATATGTGAAATATACTTCAATAAAGACTTTTATTTTAAAAAAGACATAAGGAAAGGAGAGATTGTGCTAGGCCTTGCTTCTGTCTCAGCACAGCCAAAACCACATTGCAAACCTCCTGACTCCACAGGTTGCATCAGACTCGGGCTCAGCAAATCCCCATCTCATCTGCCCCTCCCTCCACGTCAGCTGGGGAAGTTACCAAGGTCTGACGTCCTTTTCACTGAGGAGCAAAAGTCAGTGACAGGATCGCATCTCCTAGCCCAGGCAATGGCAAGCCTAAAAACAACTTGGGTTGCTGAGCCTTTATCATTTTTTCAGAATTTGGGTTGGATATGAGAATCTATTTAAAGAATTCTGTCCCATTCAATAAGAAGGAGAGTTTATCATTTTAAAATAATGCTTATTCCATTTCCTATGCCCTGGAAGCTACCAAGGAAAGAAGTCTGGTGAATAAAACACTCTGATGCCTGTTTGTTATTGTTGTTTGTTTGTTTTTAATAGAATTGAAGCTCCTTCCTTTGGACTCAACTGACAGGAAATTTCAGGCAGGACTCAAGATACACCTGCAAAAATACTATGTCCAATAAAGGGTTTGCTGAGCAACTTGACATTATGAATACATCTCCACGGACTCATTAAACCTACTTAAGAGAAAGAGGCGATTTTAAAGTTAGCCGGACACACAAGTGCAACCGCCCTTCCATGGCAAGGCCTTGTCTGGTCACATAGTTCATAGCTGGGGGTTACTTCTTGTTGTTGGAAGTATTTGTAAAAAATATAAAACAATTTGATTAAGAGGATTAAAATTTAGAAAATTGATATAGTCTCTAAAACCACTTAAGCTCCTCTTTTCACTTATGCAGAATGACTTTTCTGTTAAAAACTCCAGGTTAATGGACATTGTTCTGTTCACTGCATTTTTCTAAACAAATATTGCATCCACAGGCACGGAAGGGGTTACGTGCATAGCTGTTAGAAGCATGGGTTGCGGAACAGACTCTCTGGGTTTGAATCCTGGCTTTGCCATTTACTTAGGCCTTAAACTGTTTGTGCCTCATTTCCTCCTCTATGTAATGAGTGTGCAGTAGTAACTACTTTATAGGTTATTGTGAAGGTTAAGTTGATATATGTAAGGCAGTTAAAATAGTGTCAAGTGTGATGTGCATTAGCTTTATTGTCATGACTTAGCCGACTAGGCGTTGGGCCTAAAACAACAAATTAATCTTAACAACTCAACCTTGCTTTGTTGCACTACTGGAAATTTGTATTTGTAAAAGAACCCAATTGTTAAGCCATGGATAGGTTAAGTTTAATGCTTTCTCAGCCGAATTCTAATATGAAGAAAGGTGCCCATAGCCATGTAGATTAAGGAATGAAATAGGTAATCAGGACTGAGTTTGAGAATAGTTTTTTAGGCAGGGAGATGTTTATAGAATCCCACAGATGATTTTTTTCCCAAACTTACTTAAAAAGAGTACCTAGTATTTGAGAGACCCTCATGTCTCCACCATTTTTGAGGAAGTTTGTGTCGTGTGTGAATCATTTGACATGTGCATAAGTCAAAATTGCCAGGCTCATAACATGACAAATGAATTAAAATAATTGCTTCCTGTTAGAATAGCTTTTTAAGGTTTTACATATTGTATAATTTCACAACTCCTGTTTGACCCAAGTGCTCTTTTTACGATGCAAGTACAAACAGGTTCAACTTATTAGGATTTTATTTTCAGTTTTCCTGAAACAACATTCCCAACTTGGCTGACTCATTTTAACAGAAGCAAAAATTTCACACACAAGCATAAACCGAGAAGTGAGTAGTGAGTATAGCAGGAAAGCATTTAGTAATTGCTTTAGCCAGGAGTCCCAGGACTGCACTTGGTTAAAGCCCTCTTTGCACTTCATATTGCAGTCATATTTCAGGATGGAAGAAACGTTGTCAATCTCACAGCTCCTGCAAGTGCTCACTCTTCTGCTTATTCTGTAAGGTTTGCTCACACTGAGTATGGGGTGAGCCAGTTGTTCATGCTGTAAGTTTGAAATACTCCCATTTAAAAATATGGAAAAATCTTTGGTTCATAATAACCCTGGCTGGGTTCCATCAAAACTCTGTTGATACATACCAAAATTTGACTTTCATATTTCATATAGCATATGAGATATGCTGTTATTCTTCTTTTGAATATTCTTAACTTTTTGAAAATGTAAAAACCATTTTTAGCTTTAGCCAGTGTAACTCAGTTGGTTGGAGCATTGTCCCATAAACAGAAGGGCTGAGGGGTCAATTCCTGGTCAGGGTACATACCTGCGCTGTGGGTTTGGTCCCCTGTCAGGGCGCATTCGAGAGACAATGTTTCTCTCTCACATTGATGTTCCTCCCCCCCCTCCCTTCTTCTCTCTCTCTAAAATCAATAAGCATGTCCTTGGGTGAGGATAAAAAATAAAATAAACAAGCTATTCCCAGATTGGGTTAGGCCATATTTTGTTGATCTTTGGTCTAGATTTAAGATAGTAAATGTTCATAATGAAGATTAAACTTCAAAATGAGTCATGTCTGTAGTTGCTACATTGTGAATAGCACTGAGAGAGACAGAGAGGGAAAACATTCTTCTGCTCTCCCAAAGCTGTTATTAGGCAAAGAAGCCGCTCATGTTACTGAGAAACAAGTGAAGTTCTGGCACGTGTGGTGCTGCAGCTGAAAGGGCTTTACTTTACATGTCTAATTTGAATAATTTCACTGTAGATCACATGTCAGATGTAATGATAATAAATTTATTGGGGAAAGAATGAACAGAATAAGATGTGATCCCATTTGGCAAATCATGTTTGAATTATACCTGTAAGTTGGCTATGAATCCAAGCATTTGGCAAAAATCAAGCAAACATTCTGTGAGAGTCAATTGCCTCTATGCAATTTACTAGAGAAAGCATGGGTATTTGATATTGCTTAGAAATTGTGGCCTCCTGCTTGAAGGCATGGGCCTCAGTTCACCCCCATTCATTCCCAAGTCTGTGCAGGACATGGTAGGAAGCTAAAGGCAACAATAATTAGTGAAAACTCCTAAGCGCTAGTGAGGAAAGTACTGAAGTTTTAGTGGGGCTGAAAGTATAGGCAGAGAGGGTCCGGGATGCTCAGCCCATCGACAAGCACCAGCCCTCAGAGAGATGAACTATTGCACAAACTTCTTCACATCTTCTAGCGGAATTTGGTGAGTTCCACAGTCAAAAGCTTATTTCCCAAACTGCCCCAACATAGAACCTAAGGAAAACCTGAACCAAGTCTCCTGGTGCAGTGCCACAGAAACGACAATGACATTGGGCAGACAGCTTCCCAAGGTGCTTACTGTATTTTCTGGGGCTGATGTGAAAGGACATCTTCCTGGTAAACCAGAGTTTCTGATCTGAGGCGTGTCCTCGATAATTGGGTCGGAAAGCACTTGGATTCCTTTTGAGAGGCACACTGGTAGGACATTGCGTCCCAGCAGCTCTACTGGCCCAGCACCAAGTGTCCTTTGCTCCCTGCTCCCACAAATCCAACATAATCCTGACGCAGCTTTTCCAGGTCTCTCTGCTTCTGCAGCACCTGTGCTTCTCTTGTCTTCCTCGAAGCTGACTCCTGGATGCCATTGCCTCATGACAGCTGATACATAGCTTTTCTGGGTTTGTCATTTTTCAGCTTCTGCTGCCAACACTGAGTTCCTTTCTGCCTCGCATTTAAATTGCCACCTTCTCCAGATGTGGAACACTTGCCTGGCCCTCTTCACAGCAATCTGTACTGGGCTGGTGAAAAGACCTGGTTCTGGAGGTGCAGACCCAGCAGCCCTGAAGCTTCCACGTTGTCTTTCCTGCTGCCCTCGGGTGTGGGTGGGCAAAGCTCAGGGTGGTCCTTAGGCTCTCTCACCACTCACAGCACAGTTAATTCCGACTCGTAATATCTTCTTGTCAAAAAATGGACACATGCTTTTTAATCATCCCCTTCCCCCTTCTTTTGTCTCTTTCTACCTCTTCTTTTACTCTTAGACTCCAACTAAAATAAAATAGGACCCTTCCCAACACTGTGATAGCATGGAATATTGCTAGTGACACAGTTTATTATTATTTTTTATTTTGAAATAAATTGAGAGTTACAGAAAAATTACAGAAGTAGTACAGATAGTTCCTGTGTACTTATCACCCACCCTCCCTTAGGTTACTATCTTATGTAACTATGGTACACCTATCAAAACTAAGAAACCATTGACTTCATTAGGATTCCATTAGTTTTTAGACCAATGTCTTTTTTGTGTCATATGCTCCAATCAAGGATCCCACAATTCATTTAGTTGCCATGGCTGTATTAGTGTTCTGTGCTGCATACAAATGACCACACACTTAGAGGCTCAAAACAACCCATGCTTATTATCTCACTGGAGTCTGACTGGAGTCATGAAGCTGGGTCCTCTGCTTCCGGTCTCGCAGGCTGCAGTGAAGGTGGCCCCTGGGTCCCCATCTGGAGGTTCAACAGGGAAAGGATCCTTTCCTAAGCTCCCTCAGGTTGTTAGCAAAATTAATTGATCTCTTTGGGGCTGTAGTATTTGTGACATCTTACATCTTCAAAGCCAAAAAAGGAGAGAGACTGTATTGCAAGACAGAGACTACATTCTTATGTAATCACATGGACACAGTCAGAATCACAGACCTCCCACCACTTTTACCACATTTCGTGGGTTAGAATCCAGTCACAGGCCCACACTCAGGTGGAGAGGATTACACAAAGGCATGCATATCAGAAGGAGGAGCCATGAGGGCCACCTTAGAGTCTGTCTGCGGCATTTCCTTAGTCACCTTCAGTCTGTGACAGTTACTCAGATGGTCCTTGTCTTTCATGAACTTGACTCTTTCAAAAAGTACCGATCAGTTATTTTGTAGAATATTCTCAATTGGGTGTGTCAGATGTTTCCTCATTTTTAGAGTAAGGTATGCATTTCAGGGGGGATTGGAATAAAGAACCACCAACTTTGAAAATCCTTCAAAATGTACAAAAAGTCCCCCAGACTTATTGTAGCTCACCTACTACTTCATCTTCTCTAGTTAATCCTCTTTTCTGCAAACCTCAGCATTTGAATTAAGAAAAAAGAGTGGTTTTGAAGTTGAAGGGTTTCTTTTATACTTATGCATTTTATAAAAAATATTTTATTGTTTTAAAATTGTGTATGTACCAAATTTTGGTGTTTTATTGATAAAAATAGATTTTCTCTTGAGGGGTGATGAGAGAAGTCCTAGCCTGTGAACCCTGACACAATATACAACATTGTGTTTGTTCAAAACTATTCGAAGTTGTAAATACCTGAATAATAAGTAAAATGTGGCATGGAATATATCAGTAGATTGGAAACTTTCTAAGGTGAGTCTTTGAGCAGGAAAACAAACCTGAGGGTTATTCCTGAAAGCACCAAAGCAGGTCCTGTGCCTTTGACTATGAAAATAAAGAATTCCTCAGGTAAAGTCATACTCTGAGCCCACTACTCCACTATAGATCTCATTTTGGTGGCACAGTGCGGGAACCAATCCTTGACTTCCCATTAGGTCACACCCCTGACCTTTACAAACCAGAGTTGGAGCTTGAAGCTGGAAGGGGACATTGAACATACGTTTCTCAGAGTGGAGTTAATCAAAGGTCAGGCCTACATTAACTTCAGAGTTATGGCTATAGATTAAATGTAAACAATACCCCTGTTTGCGAGATCTTTTTTTTTTCGTCATGTTGACTAAAAATCAGAATTTCATCAGCAGTTAACATTGACTCTGTGCTGAAGGAACAGATTTTGGATATCATGCAGAACCAAGAGCTCTATGATCAGTGTTCTTTGTAGATAAAGGAAACATGTTCCTTTTGAAGGTTAAAACAAAACAAAATGAAAACAAAATAATGTGATGTACTGACATTATCTTGCAGAATAGAACAACTCTATAAAAGTCACCATTAGCAATCCCATTGACAACCTAATTAAATAATTGGATGTAAATTATCATGATGACAGGTGGAGCATGAGTAAAATAAACAGATGTCATTTGTCATAAAATAATGTAAAAAAATAAAATAGGCAAAATTGAAGCACAGTTGGAAGAAGCAGAAATATTTCCCATGGAAAATTGTTAAAGCCGTATATCAAATGAAGCGTAGTTCTACGATAAACTGCTGTTTAATATAAAATGCAGTGAATAACACAGGCTACAACAATCGGTAACCCTGAAGCTAGCTGAAAGTTGCTTTCATGATAAACTGGAAATTTCACCCATTTTTCATATTTTGGAGCACCTTTAAATTTGGGGGAATCCAAGTTCGTTCTGTTTTATACCTTTAAAAGTGTGAAATAAGCCTAGAGATATAACAAAAATTTCCATCACTCTTGAAGTCCTGCACTATAATAAATGTAAAAGTAATTCTAAATTATCATGCTTGATTCAACTGAGTTCCTTAGATCTATTGAGTATTGCTTGGTACCATGTGGGAATGCTGCACATATTCCTTCATACAATTTTCACAGTGGTCCAAAAGAGTGATTATTCAATAAGTCAGGTCTATTTTGTTCCCAGCAGAGGCTACTCAATTCAAATTATCTTAGTCAAAATAAGCAGGTGTGTTTGTGGGAAGACTGTTGGAATAACTCACAGAAGCACCAGACAAGCCCTAGGAAGCAGGGTAGTTCTGGGAAGTTGGATGCAGAGACTAGAATCTGACAACACTAGGTTCCTCCCCAACTCTGTCACTCTCTAGACCTTCTCCATATGGGAGGAGATGTGGCCGCTAGCGTCTGTGGGTTTATATACAGTGCTGGCACTTCCTAACTGAGAAGGGAAAGGTCCTGAGGCTGCTCTGGGGCTGTGCTCAGCCCAGGCCCCCTGCCCACCCTTAATGTACAGAAGAAGGTAACGGCTAGACAAATAAAGAGATATGAGCCTATGTCTTTTAACCCCAAGCCCAGGATTCTTTTGGTGTGTCCTGTACACAGCCCTTTCGTGGAGTTGGCCCACCATTGTATCATAGCCCAGAGAGCTGGTAAAGGGCTATTTCAAGTAAAAGCCCTGCGCAGGCTGATACTCTTGAAAGCAGCTTGGCTCCCCTCAGAAGGACCACTCAACCAGGCTCTGATTCCACAGCCTCTCCAGGCCACTGTTCTCACAGTGTCGTGTGAATTGCATCTGGGGCAAGGGAGAAGAGATGTGATTTTATTACCTTAAATAAATACCTAAGTTTTTAAAACTAAATACACTGATCAATAGCATTCTTCTAAAACAAGAATGACAGAAGGGAGGAAGGGTAGGAAATTTGATTTATACTTTTGGAGGAGTTACTTTACTGCTGAAAGGGTAATAAAGGTAACATGTGCTAGAGAAGAAACTTAACTGTTATATCCATTATTCCCCAATTAATGTTTAATTTATTTCTTAACAATTTAATAGAAAACATACACCCTAATCAACAAAACAAAGAAACAAGCAAAATATAATCAAAGACACTGAAATAGAGAACAGGCTGACAGTGACCAGAGGGGAGAAGGGAGGGAATTTCAGGGGAAAGAGGGAAGGGTTTACAGGAACAAGTATAAAGGACACATGGACAAAAACAAGAGCAGGGGGTGGAAATGGGAGGGAGGTGGGGAGGGCTGGGTGGGTGGGCCGGGACGGGAGTAAAAGAGAAAATTGTACTTGAACAATAATTAAAATAAAATTTTAAAAAAGAAAACATACACAATTTTAGGGGGCAAGGCAGGGAGTTTAATAAAATAATTCAGTAATTAGTCTGGAAGAGCAAATGGGCATGAAAGTTCCCAGTTATAATCTGTAATTGAACTGCTTTTCATAGGGGCTCACTGGTGGGGGAATCACAAGGATTTATTGTGATATATTTACTAACAATTACTAGGGGAGACCCCTGCCAGCTAAGATTATGCACATGGAAGAAGCATCACAAACCAATAGAAAAATGGATAAATTAATAAATAATGTTAGAAAAAATGGTGTGAACAACAATATTTTTTTAAGTATCGACTGATTTTCATACCTAATATTTTCCCCTCCTGATCCTCTACTATTCAAGCAAGACCATCCTGGGCACAGGATGCAAAGTGGAAAATATAACTAGAGTCTTCTGGATTTAAAGCCTAAAGCCCATATAAAAAAGAAAGAACTCTGAATAAACAAAACATTGGGGAAGAAAAGTACCAAGGCCTAATTAAAAACCTTCCACCACAGTTAGAGCTAAGTGGTCTAACAGAGGAATTTCAAAGGTGGGATTCAGGAATGCATGCTTTAACCAGCCTCCCTGGGGAATTTCTGCACAGTACAATGGGAGAATCCGTGGGCTACAACAGGCTCCCCACCTGGGTGCCAAGTAGAATCACTCCAGAGGTGTGTAGCGTGAGAGGCAGGGAGGGAAGCCCAGGCAGCTGAATTTTCTTTTCAAGCTTCCGGTTGTGATTTTAATGATTAGTCAGAGTTGGGAACTTCTGATAAAATCTATTTCCTTGCCCATTACCCATGGAAAATATTTTATTCATAATGTGGGTGATTTTTTAAAGATTTTATTTATTTATTTTTAGAGAGAGGGGAAGGGAAGGAGAGAGGGGGAGAGAAACATCAAAGTGCGGTTGCCGCTCATGCACCCCGCAATGGGGACCTGGCCCACAACCCAGGCATGTGCCCTGACTGGGAACCAAACGGGTGACTCTTTGGTTCCCAGGCCCGCACTCAGTCCACTGAGCTATATCAGCCAGGGCATGATTTTTAAGAATATGATCCAGAGGTGGTTATCTCCCCAGTACACCCAATTTCCTTATTTCCTATAAAAAATTAAAAGGTTGGGTGAGTTTGAAGGTCTGTATCTAAGGCAGTGATTGGGAGAATGTGGTCCCTGGACCAGCGGCCTCAGCATCACCTGGGAATCTGTTAGAAATGTGAATTAGGTATCCCACCCTAGACCTCTGCATAAGGGTTAGCAATCTGTAATTTAACAGGTTGTCTTGATGATCCCTCCCTTTTGAGAACCAATGAATCTCTTCAACAAAAACTTTAAAAACTACTGATACCTGGGACACATCCCCAGATTTTGATTTAATTAGCCAGGTGTGTGGTTCTTAAATTGTTAATATCATATACGGCAAAGTTTGAGACCTTTGAGAACTTCCCCTTGCCCAGAGCAGAACTGTCTTTCTCAACTAAAAGTGAAGAGGAGAAAAACATGTGTGGAAGGTTTTAAGTGCAGAAAAGACAGTGTTTAAAAAATAGGTGGGTTTCAAGGTTCAAATGTAAGTTTGTTTCAGCAGTGCAGGTCACACTTTCAGTCAATAGTATGATTTTTATTATAAAGGGGCTATTGTCTCATTTATCTTTAGGACACTGAGATTACCCCTATGACTGTCATTGTATTTCTAGTATTTGATGGTTGAAAAATATTGTAAGATTAGAAAATTACTTTGATTGACATTTTAAATGATTATGCATTTTATTCTTTTCTGATGCACCTAATACATTGGCAAAATAGTAATATGTATGTAGAAATATTACTTTTCAAAACAATGCTTAGTTTCCATGAAAACTCTCTTGCCATACTTTCAGGATGCCTCAGGCCCACTAGGGATTTCATACTTTTACCTAAAAGAGATGGACAGTGAGAGCCAGAGTGAGAGCGAGCGAGAGAGAGAGAAAGAGAGAGAGGTTACACTGATTTTTTTAACCGCTTATCATTCTATGATGTGACTGCCCAAATTTATAAAATGCTTTCAGAAGGTTTGGGACCCACTAATAAATTAAATGATGCCCAACATATTATATTTAACTTTTTTTTTTGCTAATTTACCATAAATTTATGGTACTATGGTATTCTCTAAGAATTATTATATTAATGTATGATGTCACCAGATACCTCAGTTATGTTGAAAAGAAAGCACAGGCATTCCATATAAATTATTCCTAGATGGAAATTTCTGTCCTGCATTAAAGACAAATTTCTCTAATTGTAACTCTAATTTCTCTGAAAATATCATGTTTTATGTTACTTTCCCAACTTTAGGCCAGATATCACAATGTCCACTTCTTTCTTTTCTTCTTTCTTCATTTTCTCCTTCCTTCTTTACCTCCTATAAAATGTCTTCAAATCTACCTAAGTTTCGTTTGATATTTTTCTAATAATTTAAAGCCTCTAGGTGACTAGGATTAAGTTATCTTCCACTTTACTAGACATCTGTTAAAAGAACCCGTGGAAGGCTGAAAATTCAGGCAATTAATTGACTGAAGTAAATAATTTGCCTGACACTAAACAAATGTAACTTGTTTTCACTGAGGTTTGTTGAATTTTGGAGTGAATTTCCCTAAATATCCTAATTGTTTCTACTTTGAAAAATGCATATGTATACGAATAATTGCACTTCTTTTCAAATTAATATGAAGAGTAGACCAAAACGTTGGGCTGGCTTCCATCAAAGAAGAGGGAAACGAGCACCACTTCTGCCCGGGAGTGGGGCTTTTTCCTCAGACTGCCTGAGCTCTGCCGCAGCCTCCTGGTGAGCAAGCCAGTGTTGCTTTGCAGCCTGGCAGCTAGCAGCTTTTCTCTGCTCTGCTTGGGTCTCTAGTAACAGGCTGGGGCAATTCTGGAAGGTGGCACAGGGAAGGGCAGGGTAGGAAATGAACGCTTCATATAGCCAAGAACAACAGCCCAGACAGCCTGAGCCATCAGTGTGGTGACGGATCACTCTCCTATCTTTAATCATGGAAACTAAGGTTCAGTTATCACCACCCACTGGAATCTCTTCATAGTCCAGCAGCCATTGGCTTTATGTGCATGCATTTCCCTATTACTTTGAGTATCTCTTTACTCAGGCACTTACCCTATTCCCTGGGCATTATTTGTGTACATATTTACCTGTCTCACCAGACATGGACACCTTGGACATGGGAAATGTCCCGAAATGACTAGTGAACAAAGGCCAGTCACACGGCTGATGCACTCTGATGAGCATGAGGAAGAGAGCGTACAAAATCACAGAGCTTCCTGATTGTAGACAACACGCCCTGTATTACGACCTCCTCGACTTCTGTTGTATCTCCTAAACTCAGCGATACAGATACTTATAATTTTCTGAACATACCAGCTTATTTCATGCGGCTCTCTGCCTTTGAATTTTCGAATTCACATACACCCCACTTAAGGGAGGGGAGGGCTGGCCAAACCTATCCTTTCAAGTCTCAGTTCATGTATCATCTTCTTCCCCAAGAAAGGGTGACATCCCTCTCCATTCTCCGTCTTTCCAAAGTTCAAGTGATTACAGCAACTGACTAAATGTGCCTCTTCTGTGCTCTCACAATATTGTTTCTTTTAACTGACCAGTTTAACCTACACTCTCCATTTCTTCTGGAAAATATAATGACTGAGGCCCACAGCAAACTGAATGTTCCTTGACATCAGGACGCACTGGAATGCCCACATACTTGTGCAACCCCCACTCCCTAAACTGGATGGTTACAAACACACTTATTGTGTTTGTTCCCAAACCTATCTATGCTGATTGTACCTGTTAGTGGTATTAAGTCATTCAGTAGGTGTGACTTAAGTAAATAGCATGTGAGTGGGGGAAAAAATAAGAGTTGTGTTTTCTATGGAAATGGATGGATCTTTTGGAACTATAAGCTCCTAAAAACTGTGCTCTTGAATAAGGTATAGGCAAGACAACGAACAAAGATGGGGCAGGGGTATGTAAAAATCTTGAATCTTCTCTCAGATCATTTAAGTGCTCTTAATCTTTAACTCCGCCTTATAAAATCCCAAACTAGAAGTCACTGAAGATGCCTTACCACGGTGGTTTTTGGAACTCCCACCAGTATATCCACACTATAATAGAAGCCCTTAGCCCTAGGTCAATGATTAGTGACATACATATGTTTTAAGTCAAAATAAAGTGTCATTTTTCCCTGTCCGAGTCATGTACTGTATTAAAATAATTGGGGTGAGGGTAGGGGGACAGAGTCTCTCTCCGGTACTAGACAGTGAGTTTCTTGCAAACAGTGACCACATCTTGCTGATATTTTAGTACTGTGCCTGAAAAGAGTGTTTAGATCCTAGCGGACTTTCTTTATGGGCTTCCTGACCCGAGGGAACTGAATGAACTTATTTTTGTACAGGGGGTTTCAACCATTAAGTCTCTATGTCTTATAGCCACTACAGAATAATGTAGTTGTATTTCTTTAAAATGGTCACCCAGAGGCAGCACCTCCAAGTGAGGTGCCCTAAAATGGGATGACCTCCCTGACCTAAATGGGTGGGAGAACCTGTGGCATAAACATCTCACCAACACTCATTCTTTGTACATTAATTTCCCTTGTTTATTTGAGTGAGGTGGCTGATTCCATCTTTTCTAAACAGTAAAAGGACCACATTATAATCACTACCTCATTAATTATTAAAGCCCAGTCAGTTTCTGGAAATAAGAAAATAAAAATTAAAAAAAGAAAACCTCATGCAAATGTTGTGAGTAGTCTCAAGGATTATGAGTTGGTACGATCAGTGCAAGCCACAGTGTTTTACAGGGATTCTTGGAGGGAACACTCATGAGGAAAACACGGGGAGTGTGTCCATGTGAAAGGACGATCCTCACCCCTTCCTCCTTTCCCCTGAATGAGTCTTCCCCCACTTCTGATGGGCTGGAATGGTAAACTCCCAAAATTAAGCTGCTAGCTGCTCATATCTTTTCAGAAGGAATGCTCTCTATTAGGGTCGTGAGATGAAAAAGAATTTGAAGCATTCCCTTTAAGAGAAAAACCCCGGGTGAGTAAAAAAGAATGATTGTTTGACTTTTCAGCAAGTTGCCACGTTGCATTACAACTCAACTGGTGATGTGTGACGTTAAAGGATCTCAACCCGCAGCTCGGGTCTCGGGAGCACAGGCCTTATTTCACAAGCCTTTGGAAAGAGTGAAAGAATATCTGTTCCAAACTACTATTTGAGAATTAAGCAGATCTAAAACAAGATAAACAGTCTAATTTACAATTATGATGGGGTCCTGAAACGGTTCACCTGGAGGCTGAGTGATGCCAGGCACAGGGCATCTGGGGGGTCAGCTGGCCTGGGCTTGAGTCAGCTTTGACCAGGTAGTGACGAGGGTCAGATGACCTCCTGCTCTCAGCACCCAGGTTGCACTGCCCATCTAGAACATTCAGGGAAGCAGCCCCAGGGATTTGCCTTTGACTTCCTTCTGTTTCAAGAACATGAGTTTTTTTAAAGGGCAATATGAAAACAAAATACAATTATGCAAATTGCTATGTCTCCATCTGCACTTTTCTCTTAGGGCAGGATCTGGCAGGGTCCAAGATACGGTTGAAACTGATACAAAAGTTTTTTTTTCCCCCCATGAAATTAGAATGGGATATTACTGTTTATACCACGTAAATTCAAAATGTACTAGTTTGTGTGCGGTACAGAAACTCAAACCCAGTATTTGCCCTCTAGCTGCTCATCGTCAAAGGGAGCAGTGGCAGCTTATTCAAAATGAGTAAGAAAAATAAATATACTGACATTTCAACACTGTAAAAACATGTAGGCTCCCTTTTAAGATTTTGACTCCTGATTTATTTTTCTTTCCCATCTTTCCATGGAGAAGGGCAGTCAATGAATACTCAGCTCTCCGTGTTTGTGTGTCTCTAAAGCTGGCAGTCGTCCAGAAACACAATTAGGAAAGAAAGAAGAGTTCCATCCCTCGCCCCTTTGGAGTACAGCTTCTCAGCCCTTCCGCAGAAGACCAGCGTTGGAATGAGCAGAGCGGCTCTTGTGCAAACTCCCGGTGCTCTTCCTCCCACCCTCCTATTGCTCTGTTGAGTTGCGGCATTGTGCAAGGAATCAGGCTACCAAGCGATGTGAGGCCGTTATTGCCCTCAAGGTGCCAGTCACTAATCACGGGTTCTCTCCTCGAAACGAATCACAGCTTGTCCCTGACATTTGGGTTCTTTAAGAGAGTTGTCTCAGGCAAGACTCTGAGCCCTGAGTCCAGCCTTAAGACTTCTCGCTGTGGGCCTCCTTTCACTTTCCCATAGATCCTGTTCTATTGCCTATTGCCGACCACAGAGAAATACTGCAGGACTACTTTGGGGGACGGGATTAAACAAGTCGCTTGGCTACCACTGACCCCCTTCTGGGGCTGGCCTTTCTTACTTGACTTCATGAAAGGGAGCAGTGCCTCAGCTGGCCCATCTGTAACACAGAAAAATCCTGTGAGCTCCAAAAGAGTGAATACATATAAACCCCTCAGCACCATGCCTGGCCCACACATAATACACAGGCAAGCAACGCGACTAATGGTTTTATCACCGTCCTCTGTGATGATGCTAATATATAAAGCCTGGACTGTCCAGGCCGGCAGCTTGGCTTCGACTCCCCTCACTTGGAATGTCGCCTTGAGAAAGTCTGAAAGCTTCAATTGCTTCATTTGTAAAATGAGAATGTAGGACTCTGTGCCTGGTGCGTCGGCACAGGAGACTTAAAGCAAAGCTCAGGAGAGTGCAGGGTGAGGATCGGTTAAGGGTGACCGTCGCTGTTAGTACTGCAAATGAAGGCAAGCCGGGCATCGGTGCCCGCTGGGGACCATGCCAAGTCTGGCGGTATCAATCCTCCTTGTCCGTAACCAAATAACCTCTCAGGTCCCAGAGTCAGGAAGACTTCCTTGAAGAGGCGCGGGAGGAGGGGGTACAGTGGGAGGTGGGGGATGTTCTGGGAACAGCTGGAAGTGGGCAAGGAGAGGCCGAATTTGACCCCGGGCTGCGCGCCGGGCCTGTGGGTCTGCCCTGCGGGCTTGCGGGGTGCAGCCTCGGGCCCCGGCGGGGCGGGCCGGGCCGCTCCCACGAACAGGAGCCCGGCCGGACCCCGCCCAGGCGGCGGCCAGGTCCCCTGGGCTGGGCGCCGCTGGCGCAGCCGACTGGGCGGAGAGGAGCGCTGCAGGAGGAGGAGTAGGAGGAGGGGGCTGGTCAAGGGAAGTGCGACGTGTCTGCGGAGCCCTTTTATACCTCCTTCTCGGGAGCCCTGCAGCCGCCGCCGCCGCCGCCGCCACCGTGCGCCCCAGCCTGTCGACTCCGGGAGCCGGCTCCGAGTTCCAGCGCGCCGGGCGCCGCCGCCGCCAGCCAGCATGTCGGGGGTCAAGAAGCAGAAGACGGTAGGCTTCCAGTCGCCTGCCTTCCTCCTCCCCGCCAACCGGGTGGCGCCGAACCTCCCGGGGCACTGAGATCCCACCCGTCCCGGGAGGAGGCGAGCAGCCGAGGCTCGGAGGCTCGGGCGCCGGGAGGAGGACGAGGGCGCGGAGGAGGGCGAGCCGGGGGGCGAGGCTCCGCCAGGATTCTTGGGGCTGCCCTCGCCCCCTGGTCCGCCTCCACCTCGCGCTTCTAGGGACCTACGCTCCTTGCCGTGGTCATCCCGGGCTAGACTTCCAGACCTCTCAGAGTAGTTCCCAAGCAAAAGAAAGGACCACAAAGAGGAAATTTCCTTTCTTCCCCGAGAGCTTCTCCAGACCCGCCTTTTCTTCTGTTCGATACCCGAGTGGGTGGCGGGCTCAGCTGACTCTGGTTCTGCCAGGTCTGGTCGCTGGGTACACGTCAGCGACAGTCATTGGAATTTTGTCTATTGAACCTCCTCGTAGTGGACTTTAATGACAGACTTTCATAGAGGAAACTGCAATTATCAGGACTTACAGGAGGAAATTGCTTTTCTACCCTGGCAGGACTTAACCCTTAGCTCAATTCAGTTCCCTGTTGCCGTCTGTGGCCCCTCAGCTTCAGTCTTGGGAGACTCTTCCCTGAACGGTAGGATGAGGGGATTGTTTTGAGGAGGTTCAGTTTTATGCAGAATCAATCTGAGACATCCCCTTTATGGGAAATAGTGGGCTTGTCAAAGACAAAAGTTCCTTATCCACTTAGCAATAGAGGCTTCTACAAATTTCCCATCCTTAAATATGCTAGCAGTGATCCCAGAGTCTTAGGAGTTGGAAGGAGCCTTGTAGACAGCATCTGGACCACAGAGGTGGTCTGCAAGCCTTGTTACCACCCAACAGCAGACCTGGCTGCTCAGCACTCACCTTTACTGCACTGCACTGCAGGCCTCAGGTGTCCATGGTGTTTACTCAACGCATGCACCTCTCTTAAATAGTTAAACTTGTGCTTGGCGCATAGTGGGTGATCAGTACATGTTTATTAGTACAGGTAGTAGTAATGTGTTATTAATACAACATATTAGTAATGTATAACAGTATTATTATTACATCATGCTTATTACTTGAAATATCTCTAAGGTGTATTTGTGGTGGGCCAGGGGAGACATGAAAAAGCAAGCATTGGGGAAGGAGAGTGACGGGGCCATGCAGGGGCTGGAAGTGTGGGCTTCAGCAGCAAGGGAAAGGGTGTGGGGGCTCTGTGGTTTCTGGGGACCACAGGACCAGCAAAGGAGGGTCCAGCGGGGAGCTAGCATCAGCTTGAAAAGGGAGAATGGTCAGGATTTACCTGCCTCTTGTAGGAATGATTTTAAAGTGGGGAAACTTTCAGTATTGTAATATATTGTCAAGTGAAAATCACTTGCACTTTATGTTTATTTGATTTGATTAAATTCTGTAAAATTCTAAATAGTATCTTCTAAATAACAAGCTACTATGGCATTTAGTAGATTTTTATGTCAGCGGAGTTTTAATGCTTCCTCACTGCTTGAGTCAAGAATTCCTTCCCAGGCCTAGTTATGGACCAGAGGATGGGAATAGACTGTGGGAGCCGAGCGGGGTGTTGGGACAGGGGAGAACAATGGGGGGAAATTGGGACAACTGTAATAGAACAACAGTTTTTAAGAATTTAAAAGAAATGAATTCCTTCCCAGTTTGGCGGGGTCAGGCGCACTTTTTTCAAGCATTAGTATTGAAAGGGCAGGTGGTCTTTCCCCTTCATGCCCCTAGTTAGTGAGAACTGGGAAGAGGAGGGCTTGCAAAGAGGGCTTTAAGAGCTGATCATGGGAACTGCACAGTCAGTTCTCAATGAGAAATTTGAGGGCCAGAGGCTTTGTATTTACACATTTTAAACCTTCTAGTTGTTTTTTTTTGGTGGGGAGGTGTTTGCGGATATGTTTGTTATAGGATTAAATGAACACATTCTTTGGAGGATTAAATTAACACCTGATACAGCTAAAGGACTTCTGAACTTTTGTTTTAGCCCACACAGTTATAATCCTGGCATCATCACAAGTTCCCATAAGGGCCAAAGAGATACTAGTGGATAGAGCAAAACAGCTGTAAATATATATGAAATCTCTGAAGCTTTCAATGTTCATTCAAAATGTATTTTAGAACCTTGCAGGCCAAAACAAAAGCTACCCACCTGTGGGACCTCTCAGCTAGTCAAATATTTGACAATTGACTCTTGCTGAGCTAGGAAACTACCCCAGAAGGGAGGACAATGTGCTAGTTTCTATGTGCATTGCCAAGAGAGGACACACTACAGTCCCTGCAGTAACTTCAAATATTTGTTGAGTCCCTACTGTGTGCCAGGGAGTATACTGGGGCAAATACATCTTTCCCAGGATTTTTCACCACACTGATGAATCCTTTCAATCCAGACCACAGTAAGAAGAGTAAGTAAGAGAAAGTAGGATGATTGTGTCAAAAGCCTGAGGGAAAATAAATGAAATGTTCTTTTATAAGGGAAGGTGGTACAAGCCTTCTGTGTTATCATGGCTATATATCATCTATATATCATCTTTATCATGGAAACTCAGGACACCTAGGTGTCACACCCTTCCCTTGAGTTACTTCCAACGCTAGCCAGCCCCACACCCCTTACACACACACAGAGACACCTCGGAGAAGGGAGGAGGCATTGCCTCCAGAGGACTGGAAAAAAAAGGCAAAGTCCTGGTCCTTTCTTCTTGCATAACTTCCTGGATTGGCATTTTTCAAGGCTGACAGTTATATTATGTCCTGAAGACAGCAAATCTAAAATGTCAACTAAGGTATTAAAGTCTTTTCCAAAGGATCAAACAGCCAGTGGTTGGGAAGGGGTATTGAAAGGTTAAACTCTTCGTAAATGTAAGAGATTGTCTACCTATTTGAATATGCTGCCTAAAGCAAGACATGAATTTCATGATGAGTAACCGTTTCAAGAAAGAAGAAAGAAGTACTTCCCAGCGGCCAGGACTCCGCCACACTGCATTTCACTTCATCCACAGCAGCCTCCACCTGGAACACTGAGCCCCATCTCTGAGGGAGGAGAAGGGACAGAAGCAGGGCAGGATTTGAGTCCAGGTTTGTCCAACTTGGAGCACAACGTGGGGGAACAATGATTACCCCTTACACCTGTGAGGAGTAAAAAGTGTTTTGCACAGTTCCAGACCCAGACTAAGTAGCTATTGTTAGTATTAGCACACTGGACTGTTGTGGTTTGGCAAACATGGAGAAGAAAAACCAAGTCATACCATTCTGCAGGCTCAGTAAGTGACAACCACTGTAATATTTACATAACGTGTAATAACAGCAAACAGATGCAGACATGGATAGGTTGACTATTTGAATCCTTACTCTGAAAAGTTAGAGGGTAAAGGTTGATCATTAGTGTAAATACACCAGAGTAACCCAAATTTCAACAAGAGTTTGCCAACCCCCTTAGCCAAGAAAGGCGATCTATATGTCTAAGTAAATTTTGAACTAAACTCTTTCCACCCTTCCTGCGGCTTCAGGTGTTTCCACATCTACTTTAAAATTAATGTCTGATTCATGCTATTCTTCTAAGATCATCTGTTTGGACTTTTACAGTTAAAGATCAATGTACTTAACTCTGAGTTTTATGCCTCTGACACAGCTCTCTTTGCCTCTCATCACCTTTCCATTAATGCACGTGGCTCTGTGGTTTGCTTAGGGGATAATTAGGCTTAAACGTGGAACCTTTGGTGTCTGGGAAAGGAATCAATGATGTCAACCTCAGTCCTTGGAGATTATTGTTTATTTCAAAATCTGTCACTAAATAGTAACGGACACTCATTGATCCTTGTGTTTGAAAGTCTTAGGAAACCACAGAAACTAAAGGTAAATAAACATAAATATAATGGCAGTTCAACTAACCTTTCACTCCCTGAGCGATTTGCTCACATGACAGCTGACATGGCATATGTGCCCACACCTGGCACGGAGCCTGGCACAGGGTAGGTGCTCAGTAAATATTTGTTGCATAAATGGCTACAGAATTCATTAGCAAACAAATTTGCTTTTAGGATCTAGAATTTTCTTTGATTCCTCCCTCTCCCCTTTTATCTGCCTGTTCTTGTGGGCTTGCTTATTTTTGCCTGGATCTTTGTCATCACCCCTGAAAAATTACTTTCAGGGATTCTTTGAAGCTTAGGTTGAATGGCCTTTCCCCCCACTAAAGAGTTGCTTTTGTTTCTGCCAGGTGCCTGGCCAGCGTTACCAGTAGGACCACTTTAACCTAAATGTGCCACTTGCAGTTTTTTTAGACCACACAGGTGATATAAATTTGAGTTGCAATTTTGCACACAAGGGCCAGCCTGTGAGTACAACATCTCAGGGACCCCACTGTCCTACGTATACTTTAGATGCCGAGGCAACTGTCCTTGCAGCCTCTCACAGTGGGAGGTGGGGTCATTCTGGCTCACTCTTGTTTTTCGAGTGTGACTCTTTGGAGCCTCAGCTTAATGTAAGGAAGGCCTTTTTATTCACCCCACTTGGGTGGGTTCTGGGTCCTGATTTGTTTCACCTCCCCGGTAAGGCCGTCAAAAATTAGTTCAGATCTGCTGCTATCAGGATAAAAGCGACTCTCTGTTTGCCTACTTCTTAGGTTCCTGCTTTCCTGCAGATTTCAGCCTGGCAGTTTCTTACTTACCGTCATGTCAGCTTTTTGACTTTTGAATGAGATGAAACTATATTATAACTAGCCATTTCTTCTTTGTTTTCATGGAAGGATGGGTTTGTAAAACCTAGACCATCATTGCTGGAAACAAAAATTTATGCCTCCTCTCGATTCCTATGTCCCATTAATGTTTCGTTCGTATCACACCTATATCATCCTTATTAAGGGAGCACTTTAAGAACAAGTAAACTTAAGTCACATATATTTAATTATTTAATTTAATCCTCCCCCACACCCACAGTTGCCGAGGCCTGGAATGGGGAATGCTCACCTTGCCCTGGTGGCCTCTGCCTGTGCAGGCACCCTTAGAGATGTTCCCTGCCCTGTCTTGTCCTTAGTGTTGGTCCAGGATGAGTGCAATCCTGTCTGAAAGTCCCCTGCAGTTTCAGCACCTCTTCTCCCATGCTTTCCTTAGAGTCCCCACGGTCACTGTGCTGCTCCAGCACGACCAACGCTTGGGAGAAACCCAGTGAGGCTAGACACTTCCTCCACACTCCCAGCATCCTGCTGACTTCTGAAACCATGCTGGGACTTTTAGGGGCTGTGTGGGCTCTGGGGAATCTAATGCCTCCTCTCCTCTGGGGTCTATTTGAGATCAAAAACACACCCAGCCCCCCCTGCTCGGGGTGTCTCCAAAGCCCTTTGGCCCCTCTCTCCCCAAGCCCAGCAGCAGATGCAGGAGCAGTCCCTTTCTCAGATTCATCGCGCATCTAAGCTCCCTTTGCTTCTCTTCTGATAACGATTAAATAAAGCTTTTCATGAAGGTTAATTGGTTGATCATAAAACATGGTATTTGTTAAAAATTTGGTCTTTATTTTCTTCTCTCCTGCCTTTTTGATCACCAAGGATTGTTTTTAATTTAGAATAAATTGGTGCACAAGATGGAAATTTTTTTCTCTCTGCAAAGCAGCCACTGTATTAAAACTTGAAATATAACTTGCCTCTGATAGCACATAGTGTGTAAAATGACTTCCATCAGTTGGCTGGTGTGACTTCCTTTAAAATCTTATCAGCAACTCATTCTGCATTTCAGATTTACTCCTCAAGTTGGTTTTGCTATAACTGGCACCGTGGAAACACGACTGTGACATAAACACGACAAGCTCAATCTTTTGAGCACCAAATATTAAATTTTGGCAATAAAAGTACATAGCCTATGCCTATTATAAAGCTTTTCTAAGGCATTTGCATATCAAAACCTGCATCATTTAAAGATTATTTCTATGCTAGGTTAATATTTGCTTTAATTATCTAGTTAACATTTGCTTTATATGTTTTGTTATTAAAAACAGTTTTTTATCCAGTAAGCTTCTACATCCACTCTAATATTACTACAATTACTTTTTTCTTTTTAGTTTATGCCCATGTGTGCTTTAAAAATCATTTGCAGACTTTGTAGCGAGTTGAACTGCTTCAATGAAGTCTGAAATGTATCCCCATTACCTCATTCATCTGCACCTTTCCCCAGTCACTGTTATGGGTGATTCATGCCTTCCCAACTTCTAAGCAAAATCAGCAACTCAAGACATTGGTGATGATTTTTATTTGCATATTTTTTCTTCTGCTAAAATCCTGAATTAACTTTTTGGTCCCCTGCTGGTGGTCCCATTGTGTATTACTTTGTTTTCCTAAAGTCTCTAAAATCCTTTCCCTTTTTAGTTCCTTTCACATCTCACTTCTGCGTTTGTTCACTTCACCTGCTCAGTGTCCATTTACTGAATGACCCAACCGGGAACTCTGCTTGCCATAATCAACTATAGCTACCGAAGTCTCAGATTTTTTAATTATAGTTTTTTAGTTCTTGCAAACTCTGCCTTTAAGTCTATTTTAAACAAAGTATTTACTTTTTCTAATTGTAACACCCCACCCAAAACCTTGATATTCTTTGAATCTTCTGCCCAGTCAGTCTCACGGTGCCCTTGGGCCCAGCGATAAAATTTCCAACTGAGTTTTTATGCATTTTTAATCCACTAAGTTTAAAATTTTAAATTACTTGCTTGGTATTCAGGCTGTTCCCCCTTTAAAAATGTATGTTTGGCATTTAACACGTGGAGGGAAATTAAGAGCTCATCTTCAAGCTCTGCGTATTACAGCTGATACCCAGCACTCACGAGCCTTGCTAAAGCTCACGGCCGCCTTCCTGGTCATGAGTTGGTGATACAGCCGCTGAGCTGGAGCTCCCGTCAGCTAACTGCCCTCTCAGCACTTTCCTCTACTACATGCCCTCTGAGAGAGGCCCTGTCCGTTTTACTGCATCTGCTACAGCTTTGTTTCCTCTTTTTCTTTTTTTTTAACTGGGAAATATTTCCTATACAAATAAAAAAAACCACCCTGAAAACACCCACTTCTAGGTTCGTTGTCAATGAGTCACAATTACACCCTGACTTAGCTTTAGCATTTGTTTTGACATTCTGTAGATAGAATATACAGGTCAAAGAACAGTGTTTGGAAAATGTAACTTTACCCTTTTGAAATATTGTGGAATTGGCTAGCCTGTTTCTCTTTAGAAAATGCAAACCCCGTCCCCAGCCTCACTTAGTCTTCCTTAAGCCTTCTTGAACTGTTTAATCATTTTATACAAAAAAAAGATGCCAGTGATTACAGAACGTGCGTCACAAATAGCACAGATAAAACTGTATTAAGTGCAAGTTAGACCAAGTTCAGTTACACACGAAAGCCTCTCAGTCCTGCCCTGACTGATGTGGCTCAGTGGGTTGGGTGTTGTCACACAAACCGAAAGGTTGCCAGTTCCATTCCTCATCAGGGCGCATGCCTGGGTTGTGGGCCAGGTCCCTGGTTGGGAGCAACTGAGGGGCAACCACACCTCGATGTTTCTCTCCCTCTCTTCCTCCCTCCCATCCTCTCTTTCTAAAAATTAATAAATAAAATCTGAAAAATTTATTTAAATACATTATTTAAAAAATTAAATTAAAATAAAATAAAGCCTCTCAGTCTTTGTTGTAGGCCTCAGAATTCCCAGTTTTATCTCTAAATCTATCCATTTCCATTGTTTCCTAAGTTCATGAAGTACCATAAAGTCAATGGCAGTAACTATGCAACCTTGCCAGGTAAATCCACTGAAATCGCTGAGTCCCAATAGACAGTCTTTTCCTAAATTATGTGAGTAACTACTGTTCTTGGCCCATTGGGTCACTAATACAATGTTTTGAGTAGTTATTAAAAATTTTAAAAATGTGCATTCTTCCATTGTGTTCTAGTTAGCCATATGAGGAAGAAAAGGACTAATAAAACCTATACATTAATATTGCAACTATGGAATTTGCATATTTCTCACGAGTTTTGGTTTTTAGAGTATGTTGTGTTAGAAAATTCCTCCTCTGTTGTGACTTGTTCATCACCAGCACGGAGTGCTCATGATGTGGCAGGCACTGTTCCAGAGGCTCCTGCGCATTCACTCACTCGGTCCTCACCCTCTCGTGAAGCAAGTTTATGAGCTGGGGAGGAGACTCGTTGAACTGAAATGTCTTTAGAGAGTTACCCACAGGAGAAGCTAAACTCTTATCAGCTCCTCTGTAGTTAATAAGTTGTTTATTTCATAGAGGGACTGAGACTTAATGCCAAGTAGCAAACACAGCTGGATTAGGTAACTAGTAAAGTATTACTGCTTCATTTGTAAAATATTTTGGCAGCTGCCTAGTGCTAATATATCTCAAGATAATAATAATGAGTTCTATTTAAAGACATTACGCAGCACTTTTTTTAAGAGTAAATGGCATACACTGGGAAGTGCATATTACTCTCACCATCACACACATTTCATTCCTTATGGTGACATAAAGTATGTAATTGGAAAATAAATATTTTTGTTCTCAGACTCAAAAAGTATGGGTAATAGTTTTTATTGCTTAGCCTTACAACCATGTCTGTGATTGCAATGATTTGTTTCCACCGAAGCTGCTAATACTGGAGCCAAGTATACTGTGATGTGTAGCTGATAAAAAGAAACTGGGCCACCCATGTGTGTTTCATGTAATAAAAATTTGACCCAATTGGAATACAAGGCTTAAGGATGTTGGCCACCGAATAATGCTTCCCTTTCATTAGTGACCAATGAGGAGTGCCTAGAGAGTGTGAGACTGTAAGAGGCACCTTCCATGTAGTTTGGAAGAAACATCATGGTGAATCGTCTGCTTCTGCCATCGTAGGTCAGGCGGCCTGCCTTGTCAGCCATCCTTAGCCACAGCCTCAGTGTTGGGCGCCTTGAAGGCCTGGATTCCTGTTCTGAGGAGACCACAGTGTAAGAGGCAGGAGCATGGGCTGGGTGTCAATGTAGGGCATGAGATCAAAGTCCTTTACTGGAAAGGGGTTGCATTATTTAAGTGAAGAGAAGACTGGTGACAATATAGAAATCAAATCACAGATCCCAGGTGCAAAGGTGTCTTCACAGTGCAAGACACCTTGCAGACAAAGTCATGTCAAAAGGAAATGTTGTCTCGACAGTTGGCCACATTTATTGCATGGAAAAATCTGGGTCATCATAAATATCTGGTTTCTTCTATTTTCTTCTCAGTGTGGAGGCTGTTATTTAATAAACCTTTTAAACATCACACTGTGATATTCCTGATGACACTATAAGTCTGTATCGGCACTCAGGAAGGTACCTTGTTGATCCTACTGGGTTCCCTAAATGGGAAAGGAACAAGCATTTATTCAGGGACTTCCCATACAGTGTCTAATCTCATTCTCATAACAACCTACAAAGTAGTTGATGTTCTTATCCTATCCCCATTTTATATTGAGGGACTGTAAGGCTTATGAGGGTTAAATAACTTGCCTTAGGATGCATAACCATTAGTGGCAGATTTGGAAGTGACCACCTCTTAAATATGAATGCCATGTTTTCAATCATTCTTCTTTTTCTTCTGTTAATGTAAGGGCATATATACTGATATGAAGATTGCCAGAATGAATGAAGATTATTCTGATCATTTAAATATACATTCAAATTTGTCTTTGTGGATGCAGATTAATGCAGTGAAGAATCTAAAAAGATGATGTGGTTGATTTGCAAGTAATTTTCTTCAGGGACTTTTTGGAATGTATAATCTTTAGAAAATGTGGGTTTTAGCAAATGCTGTTAAAAGGCAGTAAATGTTAGTTTGGATGAGGCTCTGTGGCCAGTTTTAGGAACAGTGGTGTTTGGAATAGAACCCAACATTTTACCTTAGCAATACAAAGCTTCAGTGTTCTTGTGGGTGAATGCATACACTCAAGAATAAGTGTCCTTAGAAATAATTGCAGTGACTTACATGTAACTCTAGACCTTGCCTTGTTCATTATGCAAGCACTGCACAGTCGAGCATTCATAAGTTACAAGTTTCCAAAGCCCCACAAGCTCCAGGCCTGTTCTCTCTGGATGTACTTACTAGAAGTTTCATTGGCATTTCCACAGCTCAGCACAGAATTTTAATCTTTCTGGGTTTGAGAAGCCTGTGTCATATATAGCTTTGTTTGTGGAACCAATTGCAAAAGTGTAAGAAAATACACAGAGGTAACAAAATGCAGCCTCCACTGGACCACTTACAAGGCTAGCGTTCGGAAGGGTGCCTAAGACCTGTGTTGACACTAGAATTGTGAAGTTTGGAGCATCTTCTGAAGGTAGTTACACGTTTCTAGGAAACTCAATTTGATATGTATGTGTTCCCTTGAGGGTAATTGCCACCTCCCTGAATTATAGCGCAGTTCCTCTGGGTGTGCTTTCTTTCATCATGCTCATCCAAGCTTATTCATAAATTCTTCTTAATTATCCTAGCAGCTCCCCAATATGGGTAGTTATAAGTATCACAAATCAGAGATGAGGACAGTAACGTAAAGAGATGAGGTAAATTTTCTAGGGCCTTCTTGTGAACTAGCATAATAGCTGAGGCAACCCAAGTTTGCTGATTTCAGTGGCTTAGCGCTGTGTTTTGTCTCGGAACAGACAGAAACTCAGGGACATCGGAATGATGTTTAGAAGGAAGAGTTTCTTATTGGGATTATGCCACGTTAATTGTGTGCTGCAAAACACAACATGGCTTCACTGACATAGAGATCTAGTCCTGCAAATGCTGTAACACATGAATTAAGTGATTCTGCTAATTACACATATTTTTATATGCTTCCAAAAACAAACACTTGGGCTTTGAAATAGAAAAAGCTCTACATTCAATTTTTCTCTTTTTTTGGTGAATGTACATTTATTTTAATGAGGAAACTGGGAAGTAAACCATTTCTTTGCTGCTCATTCATCCTGATCACCTCCTTATTTCCATGGAACAAAAAACTCTGAGGCCGTGTCTGCCTTCATGATCTCATCCTGGTCGGCCTTGTGTATAGTTGCATATGAAATGTAGAAGCAGTAACTACCCTAAGAAGTTGGTATGGAGAGAGCGTGAGGCAAGAGAAGGACAGCAGAGTCAGGGAGGTGTCCGAGTGGAACCTGATGCTGTCCACCGGCAGTTAAACTGCATGCAGGGAGCCCAGTTCAGCCCCCTGCCAGTTTTGGTATGGCCTGTAGGCTAAATATGGTTTTTACATTTTTTAAATAGTTAGGCTTTAAAAAATCAAAGGAAGAATTATATTTTGTGACTTATGAAAAGTATATAAAATTCAAATTTCAGTATCTATAAATAAAACTTATTGGAACACAGTGATGTCCCTTCATTTCCACATGTCTGTGGCTGCTTTCACAGCCGAGAGTCTATGATAGACCCGATGGCCTAAAAAGCTGAAAATATTTACTATCTGGTCCTTTATGAAAACTTTGTCACCTCCTGCTGTTGACAGTGGGGGCCCAGTTGTCATTTCTGAGTTACTTGGGTGACTGTCGTGTCCACTTGTCACTCACATTTGAATTCAGAGAGCTGAGTACTTAGTTTTACCTCATGAGCCCCCAGTGAACTGTGTTTGGTGTATGGCCATTGTTTTGTTTATAAAATGCATTTTTTTAAAGTTCTATGGAATTCATTGTTATATCTCCTACAATGATATTATTGAGGTTATTTTCACTGATTACAAAACATGATATTCTCTTTATAAAGTTCCATGGGGGTTCTGGCTGGTGTGGCTCAGTGGATTGAGCACCAGCCTGTGAACCAAAGGGTCACAGGTTCAATTCCCAGTCAGGGAACATGCCTGAGTTGCAGGCCAAGTTCCTGGTGGGGGGTGTATGAGAGGCAACCACACATTGATGTTTCTCTCCATCTCTTGCTCCCTCCCTTCCCCTCTCTCTAAAAATAAATAAATAAAATCTTTTTAAAAATTCATGGGAGAAATTTCTCTCTGGGCTTTGAGCCAGGGGGTTATACTTTCTGAGTTTTGTTTTTGTTTTTATTTGCTTAGTATAATAGTCTGTAAATTGTGAATTCTTAGACTGCCCAGGTTTTCTCCTCCAAGATGCCTGCCAGAATGCTCAAAAGCAAATTTTGCAGCTTACTTTCCATTTATCACAACAGCTTCGTGCTCGATGCCATTTCACTTTACGTCCCTATATTGTTTTCTCTTATTTTTCTCTACTTCTAATTCATGAACTTTTGCTATAGTGTATGACTGTTGTAAGTCACTGTGCATTTTTCAGGAATGATGCAGAAAATAAGAACCATTAAATTATTTTGTGACTGTCCAAGGGCCTGTGTCCACAGGGCCTTACAGAAACCAGTCCCCGAAAAGCCCGCTGAGTGCTCTCCTGGAGGCTTATGAACAAATGCTTCCATGATGGATAAAGACACAGGTCAGAGGTTCTTCACCCAGAGTCCAGAGAACTCCATAGGGTTGTGAACATGGGTGAGGAAAATATTTCTATAACCTATAACAGAAATTTATCACTTGCCTTCATGATGAACCTAGACAACAAACCACAGTAGTATTAGCAGTAGTTGTGACTATGTCACCAATAGAAATCACAGATATTTTTATATCACTTTGTTGTGGACATCACAAAAATATCTGTGCTCTTTAATACTACCCAATTAACGTAGGTATTACAGCTGCCTACCTAAGTTACTAGACCCTGTTATTTAATATATTGATAAAGAAGCATATTTATTACTGTGATATACTTTTTTAAAATTATTTTGATAACTGTAATTTGGTTGTTTTTCTTTACAGTCCCTTGTGCTTTACTTTATGCATTAAATTTTTTTTTTTCTGAGAAGGGGTTCACAGGCTCCCAAAAAGGATTTTTTTTAATTTTTTGTATTTTTTTAAGATTTTATTTATTTATTTTTAGAGAGGGAAGGGAAGGAGAAAGAAAGAGAGAGAGAAACATCAATGTGTAGTTGCTGGGGGCCGTGGCCTGCCACCCAGGCATGTGCCCTGACTGGGAATCGAACCTGCAATGCTTTGGTTCGCAGCCTGCACTCAACCAAAGAGGATTTTGACTCAAAAAGTGTAAGAAACCTCTGTGCATGGGCACATCCACCCCTGTACACACGCAGTGTTACATGCATGGGCACACCCCACACACACACACCCACAGTGTTTACATGTATGGGCACACCTACACACACACACAGTGTTTACATGCACTTTCAGAGGATTCACACTCTCCCCACAACCCACACAAGGCCTGTGTCTGACATCTGCAGTTTAAGAACTCATGCCCTATTGGCTAAAATTCAAGACAGCAGGCCGCATGAGGGAGGGTTTTTGTTTTGTTTTATTTTTTTAAATCCCCATTCAAATCAGTCACTTATAGGAACTGACCTACGATTTCTTCTCAAGTTGTGCTATTGGTTCTGGCTGTCATAAATTAGTATTTATGTCTTTATTCCATAAATAAGGAGTGTATATATCCTCATAAAATAATTCTCTTGGTTTTGCCATAGTCACTTTTCATATTTTTAGGTGAGAAAGACCCCAGCTTTTACGCTCTCTGATTTGTAGTTTGTGTTACAGATTCGCATCTTTGAATTTCCAGAGCTTGATATGCATACATTTCAAAAACTAGGAGTTGAATAACAAGTAAAAACGCCACCAGAGATTAATGACATAATACCTTTCATGTTACTCTGTTCTATGCGTGGTTTTATTGTTGTTTTCACTAATCAAGCATATTTATTATTCACGTGTAGGGAAGCCAAGGTTCATTTGAGAGTATCATTCACTGTTCATATCTTTGTGTTGTGAATCTCTAGTTAGGATTCGCTTTACACTTGTGTGGGTTTTATGCTCTCTTGTTTTCCACACACCACGTAAGTTCTAAATGCTTCCCTTAATTTACTGAGGTCTTAGTGGGAACTTAGAGATTATCGGGCCTAGTTTTTCTCAACATTACTAAGTTTCACAGAATGTTGATGCCTACATCCCATTCCCAGAGAATCTGATTGAATTGGTGTGTGTTGTGTTCTTTAAAAGCTGTCTAGAAGTGGCTCAGATCAGTGTGGCCTGAGAACCATGCCCAGCCTAATTCCTCCCCATACAAAATGTGTGCGCTGCCATGTGCCCAGGGTCTTCCAGCTAGCTAGTAACAGACAGGGTTTCTCTTCTTTGGGATGCCATTGCTCTTTTCAGGGTTTTCCCCCCAAAAAATGTTAGACCATTTACCAGTTAATGCAGACTTCAGTAATTGCTACATTCCTCATGGAATATTTAAAATTAAATATTCCAGCTGGAATGTTTTAAAGCTTGCCATTCTTGTCCTGTTTTACCATTGCCTAATGAGCAGACAACTTTCTGGAAAAATCTGGAGATCATTCTTCCTAGTCAGCTGTTCTTGGCTGTGGTGAATATTTATTCCTGGAAACTTGCCCCATTCCCAATCACAATCAAGAGAGTGGCCCAGTTTTTTAAAATAGCTTATGATTCTTAATAATGTAAGTCTCCAGATGTCACTACTGAACCTGGTATGTTCCAATGGGAATAAATCTAAAAGGATTCCTGTGTCCCATTGATGGAGTTGAGGGTTAAGAACCCACATTGGTGGAGCCCTTTGAAAATGGGCCTTTCTTTTCCTTGTAAGTTGTTGGTGTGGTTCTAGCATTTCTGGGGAGGATATGTAAGCACCTCACAAGCAGAAATGCTATCCATTTATATATTTCATACTTATCATCTAAAATTACATATAATGAATCACATTAAGTAATTATATCTTTTCTACCCAAGCTAATAGATTTCTGATTATATATAATAGATTATCTGATTATAGGTTTTGATTAACTTTATCTCATTAGGTTATAAAAATAATATGTTGTCTTATATTCACAGAGATTATTCATTAGTGATGTCGTAAAAGCAAAAGGCAGACATTTAATGATGATACTTAGGCTTAAAAAGATTAGATGACTCAAGTCAATGACAGTTCTTAAGTTAATAGCAGGTTTTCTGATTTACCATTGGTTTCTTTAGGACAGCAACTTTCTTTTTCCTTCTGTCTTATTTTAAAGTGAATTTGGTTATAGCTATTTTGAAAACTATGTGACTATATACATTAAATCTAAAATAAATGAAAACTTTTTCTTTTCCTATAATTCTCCTACCCAACTGTTAGGATGGGAAGTAAATTTTACCTACAGCAGGTCAGGATAAGTAGGGACCAAAAATGTCAGAGGAAAGATGGCGTGGCATCTAGTAACCGGCGTATATAAGAAAAAGGAATCCATGCCAAGCCCACTCCCCAGCCCCGTGCAGAACCGGACAGAGAACTGTCAAGTGAATTGCTTTCCCAGAGAAGCAATGTTTGCCTCTTCTGGACCATCTGCATCTTCCTAGGCAATTTAATTTCAAACTTTTGTAGAGCAAAATCCCTTGAGCAAGTTGCTACTGAAAAGCTATCCACTATCTCTATAGGACAACATTAACTACACAAGGTTCATGTTACGTGCTCACATGTGGACTGTACTTTAACCACTCTATCTCTAAAGCCATATCTAGGTGTGCACCTGCCAAAGGATGGAGATTTAAAAAAATGTGACTACAGAGTTAAGAAAATCATCTTTTAAAAAAAGCTATGCTTAGCCTTATGGATAAACATAACCATTTTTTTTTTAAATTCTCACTCAAGGACATGCTTATTGACTTTAGACAGAGAGGAAGGGAGGGAGAGAGAGAAACATGGGCCAGTTGCCTCTCGTACGCATCCCAGCCCAGGGGATGAACCCACAACCCAGGTATATGCCCCGGCTGGGAATCAAACCTGAGACCTTTTGGTTTATGGGGTGATGCTCCAACCAACTGAGCCATTCTGGTCAGGGCAAAGATAAACATTTCAATGTATATTTTAATAATGATTTTGAAAAGAAGAGATTTGATGGAGCAAAGAGTTAAGCTGTTTAAAAAAACCTTATAATACTACAAGAAGAAAACAAGTATCATTTATAAACTCAGAATTGGGAAGACCTAAGTATCTCACAAACTCAGATACCACAAAAAATACAGTTGAATATAAAAGCATTTTTTAAATTACATTCAAAATATCATTTTTAAAAATTAAAACAAAGTCAAAAAACAAACAGCAACTACAACCTGGGAGACATTTTGTAACTTACAGAAGACACAGAGCTACTTTCCAAATTCCATAGAGCTCCCAAAACTCAGCATTAAAAAACAGTCAGCGATCTGGTAAGAAAAAAAATGTGGGGAAGGAATATGAAATTCATGGAAGAGGAAATACAGATGGCTCTTCGACATAAGAAAAATGCTCAACCTCATTCATTTCAAGAAATTCAGCGTATGAGATTTAACTTTCCACCTCTCAGATTGGCGCAGGTAAAAACTCAGGCCAGCCTGTGTGCTCGGCGTGAGAGACCGCGCACTCTCCTGCGTGGCCAGTGGAGGCGCGCTTTAGTACAATCTCCACAGAGATTTTTTAAAATAGCAAAATTAAAATGAATATATTCAAATTCTAGAACTTTTTTCTGTGCAAATCTTGAAGATGGTAAGGTGATGTATGTACAAGGATACTCTTGGCAGTGTTTTGTTACAAAAAAAGGATTGAAAACAACCTAAATATCAATCAATAGGAGGATTAAGTACATATTCTGTACTATTTTGTCATTCTAATGTTTCCATTGTAAGGACTAATTTGCAACTGTTAAGAAAGCATGAGGTATTTCCTAAATATACCAACATGGAAAGAAATCCAAGAATTTTGTTCATTAAAAAAAGACAAAGTGCAAAAAATTGAAATTAAAAAAAAATTAAAAAGACAAAGTGCAAAACAGTATCTATAGTTTGGTAACTTTTGGGAGAAAAAAGAAAAAAATACATATGTTTGTTAATGCATAGACTATCTCTGGAAGTATACATGGTAAGCTAAGAGAACTATGTGGCTGGGTAGATTTACTTTTATCTATCTATCTATCTATCTATCTATCAATTATAGATAGATAACTCTATCATCGTCTATCAATTATATAGTCAAGAACCATGAAGGGTCTGTGATTTTATTCCACTTGCAATGTAATAAATTAGCTTGCCGTAGTTTCATGGGTGCTGGCGGAAAACACAAGGCTCCTGAGTCAGAGGCGAGGGACTGTATTACTCACAGCACAGCAAGCAGTAAGAACATAACATGGGTGTTTGTTTCTCTTGTGCCCGATCTCCCCTGGGGGTGACATGAATGTGTTTAGATTACAATCACACAAGCAGTGAGTTATATGACAGGAAAGAACTCTAAGCTAAGGGAACCTGAAACTTTTAAAAAAGTTTATATGCATTTTTAGAGAGAGGGGAAGGGAAGGAGAAAGAGAGGGAGAGAAACATCCAGGTGAGAGAAACATTGACCAGTTGTCCCTCATATCTGCCCAACTGGGGACCAAACCTGCAACCCAGGCATGTGCCCTGACCAGGAATCAGACCAGCAACTTTTCACTCTGCCAGGCAACACCCAACCAACTGAGCCACACAAATCAGGGTGGGAACCTGTATTTTTTATAAAGGGCAGTAGGAAGGCTGACCCTATACTCTGGAAGGAGACATTATCTCTTTCGTCCAATGCTGTTCACAATACAAAAATCCTTGAAAGTTAGTCTGGAATGAATGGCAGTTAGTAACCACCTCACAGGATGTGCAGAACATACAGCACTCATGGAAAATTGTTTCTTATGTCTTTATCCATAAACACACACACACACACAAGGTTTGAAGGCTAACAGTAACTCCTGGTACTTCAAAGCTTTCAGCTAAGTTGTTTGGAGCCTGAACTCATTAGTCATTAGGTGATTGGGCCTAGGTCTGCAGCCACCTAGCTCCACCTAGATCAAAGGTCATTATGACAAGTACTGCACTCTTGAACCCAGTCCACTATCTGCAAGGGCACCTTATTGGTCACGAGGAGCCCTATGAGAATGAGAACATGGCTGAGTCGGCACGATTCATTCTTCTCTACTGTACCTGACAACAGCAGTGGCCACCTCGGGCACTGGTAGTGCTCTCAGGTTCAGGGACGAGACCCATGTTTTCCTTAGCACTGCTGTGAGTCTTACTTTGTTTGGCTTCATTTAGGTCAGTTTCACACTGAAATCAATTTTCAGCCTACATTTGGCAAGTGTGCATTGAAAATGGGCTGGGGTGGGGGTTGCTCGGCTTTGGCACAGGGGTGACAAAGTTCCTCAGGAACAAGCTTTCATTCATCACTGGCACACACTGGATTTCTGTCCTACACTCCGGGGTGGGTCTGCGGAGGGATGAATGAGCATCCTGTTAGAAAGGTGCTGGACCGCTCCTGAATCACCTTGAGTGTCCTCTTTTTGCAATAGCAGCCATGGTCCGTGTTTTTAAACTTTTTATTAAAGTATAATGTATACATATAAAATTATATAAATCTTAAATGTGCTGCCTAATGAATTTTCATAAAGTGCACACACTTGTGGAACCACTACCTCACTTAAGAAACAGAATAGTCCCTGAACCCCAGAAGCCCCTTCCAGTCGCTAAGACTGTCTCCCAAGGTAACAAGGTGATTAGTTTTGCTTGGTTTTGAACTTCACATAAATGGTACTGTACATTATACACCCTTATTTTGCCCTAACTTGTATTAATGAGAGCCATCCATGCTGTCCATAGTGTTTGTGTTTGGTTACATCTTGTTCATTATCAATGCTGCACAGCAGTGACTCCAACCAGAGGACATTTTGCCCCTCAGGGGACATTTGGTAATGTCTAGAGACATTTTCTGGTTGTCACAAGGAGGTGGGGGGAAAGTCGCTGCTACCCATCTTCCAATGCACAGGACAGCCCCACAGCAAGGCCCAATGTGTCAGTAGAACCTCAGCACAGAAACTCTGCTGTATAGTAGCATTCCATCGTGTGAATATGCCACAATCTATTACTCACGCATTTCTTAGAGCCTCAACTTCAGCATTCATTAGCATTACCCAACTCGGCCCTAGCTTTGAAATTCTTGAAGCCATGCTCACCACAGTCTTACCGAAATAGAGGAACTACCAACCAGGGGGTGTTTTTACATGTGCGATAAATGTTAAAATTAAAATGAATCATTACGTATAGTTTTGGTCATAGACAAAAATTGTGTATTTTAGAACTGCTACAAGAATTTGAAGAGATTCTGAATGAGAGAATGAAATGGGCTAACTCAGATTTTTCATCAAAGGATAAAAAATGAAGGACTGTTCTTAAAACGGCTTTATTGAAGTATACTTTGCTTATTGTGAAATTTACCCAATTTAAGTGTGTCATTTAAAGATTCCTAGTAAATTTAGAGTTGTGCAACTATCACCAGAATTTAACTTTAGAACATTTCCATCGCACCAAAAAGATTCCTTGTACATTCACTCTTGTTCCTACCGAGTCCCAAAAAACCGGCAGCTTACTTTCTGTCTCTAAATATTTTCCTTTTGTGGATGTTTCCTACAAACAGAATCACAAAACATTGATATTTTGTGTCTGACTTCTTTTAGTTAGCATAATGCTTTCAAGGTTTAGCCATGTTGCAACAGGTTTCGTTACCTCCTTCCTTTGAACAGCCGAATACTATTCCGTTGTATGGGTATTTCACAATTTGTTCATCCATTCACAAGCTGATAGCCGTCTGAGTTGTTTCCATTTCAGGGCTGTCATGAAAATGGATATGGAGGATTTTGAAGCACGGCTGGGTAAATGGCTAACACAAGTAGGCTTTTGAAGAAGGGATATGATCCCGGACCAGATTATGTATATAATTTTCAAGGATAATTTGAGCGATTAAGAAAAAGAACAGGAAAGGGAAAAGACTAGAGAATGACACAAAGACCATTAGACTTACAGGGAAAGGAGATGTCTGATATCTACCCATCCAGACCCTCACATTTTTTAAGGCATTTTATAACCACGAAGGCTGAGCTACAGGGCGGCAAAGCTCTGCCTTAAAGGGAAGGATAATAGGTAATTGTTTGGTTGCACTAAGAGAAGTCACTAAACATGCCACATGTTAGTAATTTATGATAAAATAAATAATAACTCAAAAGGACAGATTGCTGCAAGAACAGACACATGTGGGGCCAATACATCCATTGCCAAAGGATGGGGCAGAGGAAGCACCACCAGGGCTTGTGCCTCACAGGACTGTGGAGATCGGGTACAAGAGGGGCGTGGAAGTACTTCCTCTTTAAATCGTAAGGCATTCCGCACGGATAGAAGGGCTTGCTGTTACTGAACAAAGCCAGGTCCTGAGCCTCTCCTGTGGCTCTGAGAGCCGAAAGTGGACACTGAGAGCCGAAGGGGTTATCCAGCAGCAGAATCGCCTCCACAGGAGGTGAATTTGGGTCAAACACCAGTGGAATGGGCTGCTCCAAAAGCAGTGAACCCCGGACCCAACCTCGCCACCTGTATAGTGAGGACGTTCAAACAGTGGGAACCTATTCTTTAGCCTCGTAGGATCATGGGGCTTCATGGGATGAGAGTTCCTCATGTTACTAGACCAGAGTCACTACGCTGTAGTTGTGGGTGTGAGGCGCTGGGCGAGAATGGAGAGGGTCAGAACACTTTGTACTGACTACTTTGTCCTTTGCTCCTCTTTCCCTCACTTTTTCCTTCCAAGGGAAAACTTTTTATATAACTAAGCAAAAATCTTAACATAGTAACTAAATCTCTCCTTTTGCAATAGAGTAAACAAGGTAAAGAACTTTTCACATTGCAAAATGATATTATTTTCAAGGATTTGTTTATACAGTCTTACATATATAACATTCTCAATAAGACAAAATGAAGTCAAACTATTTAAAAAATTAAGATAAAACAAATCTTCTGTTATAATAAGTTTTTTTTTAATTTTACTGGAAAGGAAACTTATCTATACCAGAAGGTCAAGCCCACATTGTTGGCAACCCTCTTAGTGTTTCCCAAGTTTATTTAGCCATTGTCCCCACTTTTTTTCCCGCACAGAAAACCATATTATATCAAGGGACAGTCTGAGGATAGTTTTTGAAATGTTGATACAGCCAAATTTCATCATATATGGTTAGCTCCTTATTTCCATTATAGATGGACCTCTCAGATGAATCAGACTGGTTAGTTTAGAAGAGAAATGGAGTGGCACTCCCTTCCCGCTCAGTGAACTGTTGGATCTCTGCAGTGCCTCCGGTGCAGTGGGTCGCCCCTGCTGTTAGACAGCGTAACTAACATGGCATGTGGCACAGTTCAGCAGCCAACAGCACTGCACCCAAATGCATTACATGTTGTAAAGTCTTATCTTCAACATTCGAATTGCTTGATTTAGTTGAATAAGTATTTTTTTGTCCTTAGTGTGTCTGTATTCAGACTTTATCTGGCACTCTGGCTGCCAT
>PVIA01004422.1:0-138943 GCA_004024845.1 Tonatia bakeri | reverse complement strand
TTCCCCTCCTGCCTCCATCCCCCCTTCACTCCCTCCCTTTCCTTTCCTCTCTTTATCTAAAATATTAGTAAGTACAAAATAATTCTTCAAGTTTTCTATGCAAATATAAGCACATATAAACTATGTTTTGGTTTTAATTAGTTACTTTTGTCATGTCTTTTTTTATTCTGGTCACCTCTTTAACTATAATCTCAGTTTGAGGCATGTAGGTGCTTAGTCTTACATTGTGTGATTGAATTCAGTTCAGGGAGAGATGGGCTGTCGGATTTGTGGAAAATCGAAGGACTGCTGGGGTTACGGGAAGTGGGGAGAAGTTGGTCAAAGAGTACAAGCTTCAGTTAGAGGGTGAATAGATTCTGAGGGTTACAGCGCTGGGCTGGGTGGTATGCCTGAAAGTTGCTTGGAGAGTAGACCTTAAATGTTCCCTCCCCTCAGAAGAAATGGCATTATGTGAGGTGATGAAGTTATTAACTAACACTAAGGTGGTAATTATACTGTAATATATGCTTATCAAATCAGCACCTATACTTTAAAGTTATGCAGTGTCACATGTCAATTATTTCTTGGTAACATTGGGGGAAAGGAGCTGAAGGACTGACCTGATAGGTGAAACCCTGATGGTGAATACGGTCTCTGAGGAGGAGTTTAGAGCAAGCCCTGCACAAGTAAGAGGACCAAGTGCTGGGATATAGCCACCTTGAGAGTGCTAGGGGAAGGGCCATAGGTCAAGTAATTTTCATTGGTGCTTAAAGGAAACGCCTTTTTAGTTCTGTAATGTTAGGTGATGTGTCCTTTGATTCCTGTCCAAACATATCCTACCTGTGACCCTATCAATTTTATTGGTGTCCTTAATCTCTGTCCACAAACTAATTCTTTCTTTATTATTGATGTTTAGGAAGTCTACAATGACTGCCTAGGTATCCTCAGATTCTAAGGCAGCACTCACCAGTAGAATTAGAATGCAAGCCACATATGTAATTAAAAATTTCCTAGTAGTCATATTATAAACCAGTAAAAAGAAACAGGTGCAGTTAATTTTAATATATTCGGTTTAACCCAGTATATCCAAAATTATCATTTGAGCATATAATCAATAGAAAAAATATTTTACATTCTTTTTTTGTGCGAAGTCTTTGACATTTGGTGTGTAATTTGTATTCGCAGGATATCCCAGTCCAGTCAAGCCAGCCACATTTCAGGTGCTCGATGGCCACCTGTGACTAGTTTCTACCATATAGGACAGTGTGGTTACTAGGGGTTTAAAGGCCGAAGAGATGAATTCTGCCTGGGGAACTCTTCAGTCTGTTCCACTGTGAATTCCATGAGCATTCATTTCTTAAGAGAAAGTCATAAATCCAATAAAAAACAAGCAGAATGTCTTTGATTTTTCAGCTTGTTTGAGGTGTACAGGAATAAAGAAAGGAAGTAGAATAATATTTCAGTGTTGAGCTCTGTCTGAAAAAATCCTTCATTTTTGCCTATAGAGTTTCAGAACCAGTGCTTTGTGCCGAATTTGTGGTTAAATACTTCAGGCTTTTGCCACAACACTCATACAACATTACAGTCTTCCTAGCAAACACGTAAACACCTTAGCTAATATTTCTTGACACTTTCAGACCTTCTCAATTACAGTAAAACCTCCCAGATCACAGGTCTTATGATGAGTGTTAGTAACTCTTAGTGAATACACCCCGTGCTTCAACTCATCACTCTTTATAATACGATGCCAAAAATTTGATGGTAAATTTCCAAAAGCATTAACTTAGAACAAACATAAATTGGCCCTGACCAGGTAGCTCAGTTAATTAGAATGTCGCCCCAATTCACCAAGGGTGTGGGTTTGATCCCTGATTAGAGCACATACAGGAAGCTACCAGTGAGAGCACGAATGAGTGGAACAGCAGATCATTGTTTCTCTGCCTCTCTCTCCCTGCCACCCACTTCCTCTTTCTCTCAAATTAATAAATAAAAGAAACAAAAAATATATGAACTAGGAAATAGGAAAGTTTAAATGAATTATAGAAATATTTCATCACCAAGAATTAATGAGTTACTGTAATTTACATTTTAATTATGTTCATTTATTACATAATACATAGTACTACAGTTTTCAAAGTAAGTTGACAATTAATAAAACCTAGTAAATGTAGGAATTGCCGTATAAAGTAGAATAATAGATATTTTTGTGAATTGCCTATCTGAATTATTTCATTTATAGGAAAAAATAGTAATTTAAAAAATATATTTAGATTAGTTTTGAAAATAATTGCAAGAAACATTGATAATTATTATTATAAATTAAGACTGGATATTATATATTTGTATCCTTATACTGTGATATATTTTATGCAAATTATAATGTAAATCAGGAAGAAAATTACTTACCCAGTTTTGATTACATCTGATGATGTGATTTAGCAATGGGTTAGTTAGGGATTTTCCTGTGGGTATTTTTTTGTTTTGTTTTCATCTTGCTTACTTGGGATTTAAGTAAATAAGGAAAAACAAATCAGATAATACTTTCAGAAATATTTTCCATATGATTATGTACTTAAATATATTAGCCTTTTTTGTTATACTCTTATTCAAAAAAGTTTAGAAATATATTACAGTTTAAATGTTACCATATAGGCTGGGTTATAAAGAGAAGTGGAATTTTACATAGAGTTTAACAAGTATATATGCTTTTTATGTAGCTTAACAGAATTTCAAATTGGGTATCTCCCCAGCCATCTTGGACCTTTTAAGTACTTACTCTATTTTCATATTCTAACTGTTGATAAAAATTCCTAAATATTTTTTTTCTTTTTTTCAGAGATAAAAGCAACAGTATTTGATGACTGCCGGAAAGAAGATGAATGGAAGGTAGAATTTACATATTTGCTCTTATATTGGGTCCTTCAATATATCGACCTTGTTATACTTCTGTGAGAGTGTGGAGTCTGGAACCAAACCACCTGTGTTCAAATCCTAGGTTCACGGGATAGCTATGGCTTCCTGGGCAAATTACTTGATCTCTCTATGGCTCTGTTTCCTTGTTTATAAAATGAGGATAGCAGCACCTCATAGAGTAGAGGTGCATATTAAAGTGAATTCATCCACGTACATGCTCACAGCAGTGCCTTGAACAATTATTATTCTACAAGTGGCATTTTATAATTTTAAGAAAATTTGATGTTAAAAATAACATATATTTAAAATGAATGTTCTCTGCTTCAAAATGGAAATATTTTCACTCACTCACTTGTGCATAATAACGGCATGTATGTATGCTGAGAAACTGAATCTCCAGGTCATGCAAGTTAAAAGATGAGTTGAGACAATTCTGCCTACTGTCCTGATGTCTTAATTTTATGTTATAAAAAGCTTATGAGTTTGAGTAGGTTTAATGGATTAAATTCTGTTTTTTGTGAATTCTTATCAAATGTTTATACTATTTTTAAATTTATATTCAATTTAAGATAATGCTTTTAGATGAATTCACCACTAAGCTTTTGGCATCGTGTTGCAAAATGACAGACCTGCTGGCGGAGGGTGTAACTGGTAAGTGTTACTAGTGCTCATCACGAAAGCTTTATTGTGATTGAGAAGGTTCCAGGTGTCAGTAGATTTTAGTCAGTAATTGTGTTTGTAAGGGGCTGTGCTTTATTTTTTAGTAACTCTAGCCATAATAATTACACTGGGCATTCTCCTTTTCTCAGTGAAACTTCGAAATAACCTCTGTAACTCAGGTTTTTCCCCCATCAGCTGAGTGCCTCTAAGTTAGTTGCCTTGTTGAGTTTGTTCTTCAAATTTTTTACTCTTGCATATTGGTTACAGTTTTGTATGTTGCTGTCCTAGGTTTGCCTCCGTGTTTTGATGAATGTTTGTGGTTTGCATGAATTGCTTTTAAATGGGCAGTAAGATTTGTGTCATAAAATCAACTTTTGTACATAATCATGTAATACTGACTTTGTTTCTCTTTATTATCTAGAAATGAAATGATGAGTTATAAATTTAAATAAGCTTTAGTATATGATTATGAAAAAAATTATGCTGCTACAAGTTGTTTTCCGTGTCACTTTGGACAGGTTATTTAACTTACTTAAACCTCAGTATCCTCATTTGTAAAATTCTTACAGGGTTATTATGATGTTTATCAGGTAATTCATGTAAAGTGCTTAATCTAGTGTCTGGTGTCATGCTCGCTACTATTATTGAAGTGGAATATTTTGAAAAAGAGAAACATACTTAATGCTTAACGCATGGCCTTGGTTTCTCATGGCATGCTCACCGCCTTTGCTGGGCCCTGACTGCAAACTCAGTGCTTGTTTCTCATGATGCGCACTCAGCCCAGAGTTCAGGCTTAGGAAAAACACTTTTTTAAGGCTTTTTATTTTATCAAACAAAGACAAAGAAAATGTTAAACCCAAGATATGTAAATGTTTCCCTATTATAAATAAGTAGTATAGTATTTTCAAAATGATTTGAATGTATAATTATTTGGTTTTATAAAATGACTTTTTTTTGTTAGTTGTAGAGAATATTTATAAGAATCGAGAACCTGTCAGACAAATGAAAGCTCTTTATTTTATCTCTCCAACATCAAAGGTGAGTATTTTGAATCTTTAAAAAGATGTTCTTCAGTCTTTTTACTATTGATAGGATTTTTCTTACAGAAAATTCAAAGTATAATAAAATACTTTTTATTAGAGAAATAGTGCCATAAACTGGTTTGCTTAGGGTTTTTTCTGTGTTAGAAGATTGTTTCATTTGCATTCTTCTCACTAAAAATATGTAAGTGAGAAATTCCTATCTCTTGCATATGAGAAAGCTGGATTTAATTGTATAAACTGTTAAGTGTTTCTTTGAATAACTTCTTACTCATGCAGTTCCTATTTAGCTATAATTTTAAAAAAGATTGTATTATTTATTTTTAGAGAGGGGAAGGGAGGGAGAAAAGGTGAGAAACATTGATCATTTGCCTCCTGTACCCTTCTCAACTCGTGACCCAACCCACAACCCAGGCACGTGCCCTAAGTGGGAATTGAACCCATGACCTTTCACTTGGCAGGACGACACCCAAACAACTGAGCCGCACAGGTCAGGGCAGCCATAATTTTTGAGAGGATTAAAATGTACTTCAAAAAAGTAATCTTTGGCCCTGGTGGGTGTGGTCAGTAGATTGAGTGCAGGCCTGTGAACCAAAGGGTCACCCAGTCGGAGCACATGCCTGGGTTGTGAGGCAAGGTCCCAGTAGGGGACGTGTGAGAGGCATTCACACACTGATGTTTTTCCCTCTCTCCTTCCCTTCCCCTCTCTAAAAATAAAATAAATCTTAAAAAAGAAAAAAGTAATCTTTGATTAATTTTTTGTTTATCTTAGTCATTTTCTTACTACACATGTATGTACATATGCATGCATGTGTGTGTATATATATTTTTATGTCAAAAGAATTCTTTTAGTTTATAATCCAGCCATGATTTAACTCATAACTTAAAGCCAAACTTTTAGAGCTAAATAAAGTATCAAATTCTTTTATTCTATACAATATCTAAGAATACATTTTCTAACACATACTTTGGCTTATTCCCACCTAGAATGTTTATTTGGCAATACCAGTTTTTTTCTTCTAACTCTGGCAGACAGTAGGAAAAAACCCATATATTCACTATTTAGTCTCTACATACTGGCTGCTAGTGGATTGTAATGACATTTTATATCTTACTCGTGATATCAATTCATAAAATAGAATTCATGATTGGAAAAGATGCAAGCTAAAAGCGCCATTTTTCACCAACTAAATTGGCAGGGGGATTTTTAAAAAGTATATATGTATGTGTATATAAATCTCATATTCTGGCTATTGGTATGTAGTGGAGCATGTGCCAGTATAAACTGCCAGTGGGAACATAGATTGAGACAGCCTTTTTGGAAAATAATTTGCTGTTCTTTATCAAGAAGCTTAAAACATCCATCAAGTTTATTATAAAGAAGTAATCAAATAAATGATTATGATTATGTTAAATTCATAACAATGAATAAATCCAGTTAAATTCCTAGCATGAATAATTAATGGTATGAAAGACTGGCCATTGAAAATGACATTTCTAGGAAATTTTAATGCTCTAGGTAAAAGCTTATTTATCATGTCAAGTGACAAAAGCAGGACACAAAATCGTATATTCAATGAAAGAACAAAGGGCTTTGTACCTGAATGTGACTCCTTTTTCTACCACAACCAACTCTAGTTTCTCTTCCTGTCCTTCGTCAAGTACCTGTTGGGTCCTACAGGCCTCTGGGTACAAGTGAGGCCTTGGACTCCTTGCACACTAATGGAGAAACCAGGGCAAGCCTTCTTTCCTCAGGGCTGGGAAAGCACCTGGAGACTAGATCAGATAGTCCCTGGCAAGCATCATGAAATGATAGATTTCAGGAAGAGTTTGGCCCTAGGAGGTCTGTGAATCCCAGAGCCAAAGTCAGTTGGGTGTCTCAGAAAAGCCCTGATGGTTTGCTTTTAGGCCTCTAGCCCTCAGGATTTGGAGCTGTTTGCCTTCCTCCTCCAGTGGAAATGCCTCTGTTTAGGGTACTCCACCAACCAAACCTAAGGCTCAAGTCAGTTGGCCAAGTAGAGCAACCAGGTCAAGCTGCTAGAGTGAGGAAGTTCAGTAAGAATAAAGAAAACACACGTCTACGAAATACAGCTGCTTGGAGAGGAGGATGACAATCCAAACAGAGAAATAGTACACATAATGAGATTCTACTTAGCACATAAAAACTTTCTGAAGCTCAGAAGTGGAATATCTCCGTTAAACAGTTAATTGAAGACAAGGATAATCATTACTGAAATTTGAATAATAGTCTAGGAGATCAAAATGGAATATCTATCTATAAGCAAAACCAAACTCCCAGAAATCATGGGGGGAAAGGGATTTGAAAGATAGATCCATGAGTTCTAACAGAAATACAGAGAGATTGCAGAAAACAGAGAGAATGAGGAGAGAATGGTTCTAGAAGTTCCAGCAGGAGAAAAAGGGACAGATGGAGGAGAATTAAATTTTTGTTTTTATTTTTAGCTTCCAGACCACTATCTTTGAAAGTGGGCAGTGTTGAGTCATGTCCTACCAGGCTCTCTTACCTGCTATTCCTTCTTCTTGTAGTCATCTGCCAGTCTCTGGTTTTTATTCTGATCCCCTCACAGTTTTAGCTCCTAGCCCACTGTCGTTCTCTTCCCTTCTCCAGTCGTCATCTCAGAGGTTTCAGTGTCTGTGAGGGTAACACTTCCAGTACCTTCGTTGACCTGTCGGTGGTCTTGTCTTCTGTGTCACTGCAGCTTCCCAGCCATTTGAGCATTCCTGGATTTCCTCATTGCAAAACAGCACTCTGTTCACACGTTTCACCTTCCTGCTTAATACACTTCTGGCTATCACTGGCTAGACAACACAGCGTCTTATGATTAAACTTTTAGACAGCGAAGGTTTTATTTTAGCATTGAAATAAAATAAGCTTAGTTATTGCAAAAGCTAGCGTACTTAAATTAGCATTTAATAAAATGTATATTAACATCTCACCTTTTTTTTAAGTCTGTAGACTGTTTTTTACGTGACTTTCCAAGTAAATCGGAGAACAGATATAAAGCAGCATATATATATTTCACTGACTGTAAGTAGCTTTGTAAATCATTGCTTCATTGTTTAAAATTCTGTTAATTACCAAGTATTTACTAAAATATTCCAATACTAGTGACTTTCTGTTTATTCTAATTAGGTTAGAAAAAATAAAAAAATATAAGATCATATGTATCCTAATTCATGTGAAGGTGATAGAAAATTTAAAAAGCATCCCAAACTAGTTGCAAAAAACAATCATTTTTGCTGGGGAGTTGGTGGAGAGGGCTATCCCTCAAATTCTGTGCTGATAACAGGAAGAATTATTATTTTTTTCTTTTTTAAAGATCTTACATATTTTACTTTTTAGAGAGAGGGGAAGGGAAGGAGAAGGAGAGAAAGAAACATCAATGTGGGAGGGATATATTGATCGGTTGCTTCTCACATGCCCCTAACTGGGAACTCAGCCCAAAACTCAGGCATGTGCCCTGACTGGGAATTGAACCAGCAACCTTCTGGTTTACAGGCTGGGGCTCAATCCACTGAGCCACACCAGCCAGGGCAGGAAGAATTCTTTTTTGAATGAATGTTTCAAGTGGGTATTTGATTATATAATAAAAAAATAAGACCCTTCAGGGGGGCAGTGAAGAAACTGCCATCTCTTTGGCAAATACTAAGGGAGCAAATTGATCACATTTCCCTTTCTATGTTCGGGTGCCATATGTTCAAGTAGCACCTAAACAAAGCATCACAGAGAAGTCCAGAGACACACATATTGTTTTATATTATATCTTACATAATTACACTGCAAAATAAAAATGTCATTCATCTGAGCTAGGTCTTGGCCTCTTGAGGTTAAAGAATTTCATGTTAAAAGACGTTGGGAGTCAGTGGCTGATATTCTAACCTAGATTTAATGGAACTGTAAACAGGTAGGTTTAAAGGGGGAAGGAAAAAAAGGTCCAGAACTTACTGACATCAGAGAAGTTCCTGTAATTACAGAAAAAAAAGAACAGTTGCGTGGTATGGCTGTACTGAGTGACTGACTTAGAAAAGTAATGTAGATTCCTAAGAAGTTCTGAAGGCCCTACAAAATTTTGTTGAGTCCTGAGTTAGCAGCTGATTTCCCTTCCTGACAATTTTAGTTTGCTCTGCTAGCAGCTGTCTGAGGAAATATATCTTAGGTCACGGTGTATATGAATGGGGAAATTGGAATTTCTGGTATAGCCCCCTTGACCAGCATGTATCTGTTCTGTAAAGTGAAGAACAGTATTTATCTCCATCCTCATAGTAAGTTACTTTGGGAGAGTCAGTAACTTATAGAAAAAAATATTCTTAGATGTTAGAATGATTTATTCCAAGGAGTAGAAATTTAGATGGAGTTATATGCTTTGATTTTTTTTCTTTTACCTTCTCAGTTTGCCCTGATAGTCTCTTTAACAAAATTAAGGCTTCGTGCTCCAAGTCCATAAGAAGATGTAAAGAAATAAATATTTCCTTCATTCCACTTGAATCTCAGGTACTTTCTATTATTTTTTAAATTTTAGTTCATAGTGGATTTTAAAATGTGGTTTTATGAGCGTATTTGTTAATAAGGGATATATTATTGTGTATTTTTAAATGTTTTACTTATGTGTTTGGTAAATTTTGAACAATCCACAGATGTTTCCCGTGATGAAGGGAAGAACGTGAGCACTTTATTAGAGTACAGCATCAGTGATGAAAGTGGAGCTTACAGTCACATCCGCCCCTAAGCCCTGCGCGCGTCCAGTTCCGCAGCAGTTAGAGTGTGACAGCAGGTGGTTGGAGCCCAGCCTCTGTTAGGGACCGGAGCTGCACAGGCGCAGGCGGGTTAGCCCCTGCTCCGCCTGCAGCCGTGGGCTGGCTGCTGCTGTTGTGATGGGTTGTGTTCCCACAAAGGAGTGACTGCATGCGGAAGGAAGTGCAAGGAGGTTGTCGTGATTTATCAGTTAACCTATAATGTTTGTTTATTATATACCTACTTTTATACTCAATCCATATCCTAGGCCAAGAGGGATTACTGTTATTTTTAAGACAGAAAAATTAGTTTAGTGGGGAACTCTCAACCCCAATTAGAGAGCTGCTGCTTTTGTATTCTTCAAATAACAATAATAGTAAATCTCTAATCCAAGTCCTTGCACATAAGTAAATGCTTTTGTTAGTTGACTAAATAGGTCTTTGAGGTCACTGTGTATATGGTAAGATCAATACTATGGTGCAATGTTGTGTCTTTTTAGGAAGTATTTTTCTATTTTAAGGACATGAAAAGTGTAAGCTAAAGAGTTGAAGATATGTATCAACTATGGAAAATTTCTAGGTTGTTCTCCAGATTTTTAGTGTATGCCAGATATATGGACCAATTTTGGCTTTGTTCTATTTCTTTTTGCTGGGTATTAGGTTTTTATTTTAGTTTGACTACCTCAGATTCCTTCACTCATTGCACAGGCAGTGAGAAGCAGACAGTGCTATCTGTGTGTGAAACAAGAATCAAAGCGGGGAGGTAGGCTGAGCAGGAAAGGGGAGTGAGAAAAGGGGGTGAAATCCAGGTGATGGAAAAGGAGATTTGATTAAGGTGAAGACACAGTTGTTTAAGAAAACAACATCGTTAGTGCAAGTGTTTTTTTAATGTCCCAAATAATAGCTGCATTGTTCTTGATATATTTTTAAAAATCAGACCTCCAAATTGACAGCATAACTTTTTTTGGCCTCACTTAGGTATATACTCTTGATGTACCAGATGCATTCTATTACTGTTACAGTCCAGACCCCAGTAATGCAAACGGAAAAGATGCTGTCATGGAAGCAATGGCTGAGCAGATAGTTACAGTGTGTGCCACCCTGGACGAAAATCCCGGAGTAAGGTACAAAAGGTAAGCCCTTCGGTAGCGTCTGTGCATGTTATCTGTTCTGTGTGCTCTTCAGTATGGAGGTGAGCAATCTCTGTGCTTATGTGCACTGGTTCACAGAATTTTTCTGACACAAAATTATGCTGTATTTATAGAAGATTTAAAGTGTGGTGTTTAAATTTTAGAGTAACCAATAGCCTCTGCTGCTGAATTTCAGAGCTTACATCTGATATGATTTACAGGCCTAATTTTTCATGAGTTTAAGAAATATTTAGAGGAAATGCCTGTGTTGTCATATAGAGGCTGCAGTCTTACCTTTAATGTTTCATTAAGTTTCCCCCAAACTTAAGTGGCCATATTACCTGGATACCAGTCATAGTGTCTAACTGTCTGTAGTGTCTAATCCTAGTGGTGATCTTAAATAAAGATTTTGGGGATTTTTTTAAGAGGTAAAGTTTGACTTTAGTACTATGAACTTTTATTTATGTGCTTTATTTTTAAAACTAAAGTTTACTGCCAAAATGATATGTATATGGCTCGATAAATCATTCCAAAGTGAACATAACATCTAACGTACCCACCAAGAAATGGAACGTTACCAGCATCTCAGTTACTAGCCCCTCTTCCCTCCCCTCAGGTAGCTACTGTCCTGACTTCTAACACGTTATAGGGCTTCCTGATTTTGAACTTGGTATACATGGAATCACATGATATGCTTTGTTTCTGGCTTCTTTGTTCAGCATGGTCTTCTGAGAGTCATCCATGTTGTTGTGTGTAGCCAGAAAGCTCATATTTCAGACTCAACCAGCTCAGACCCTTCTGCCCTCGCTTTCTATATCTGTGTAGGGGGAGTGATAGCAGTACCCACTTCCTAAGGTGCTTGTTAGAATGAAGTGAGTTAATATTTGGACAGCACTAAGAATGGGCATGGCACTAATAAAATGATAGTGGGGAATACCCTCTACCAATAGTAAGGGTTATCACTCATTTCCCTTTTGAAAAGTTCTCTAAACATTGGCATTTGTCAGGTTGGTTGGCTGAATTGTTTAATTTCAAATTCATGTAGTACTTTTATATTTGTCATATTATTCTTAACCATTAAAAAATTACTATTAATACTTAGAAAAATATATAGTAAATCTCCTTAATTCAGGTGTTCCCAAACAAGCTCTTTACTCATACCCCAAGTATTGAAAACATTCTTTTTCTTATAGGTGATACGCTAATTACATTCTGAAATCAGTGGAGCAGAGAGTTAAGTGGCTTTTCTTCTGCTAGAGCTTACTCTCTGTTCAAGCTTCTGCTCTTGGCAATTGGCTCTGTTCTAGGAAATGAGTAAATATAACCAATTTATAATTGAACAAGTCACCTGTGGATCTATTTTGATAACTTGATGCTAGGGAATTATAAAAGTAAAATCCTGTGGAGTTTTAAAATTCTGTTCTTTTGCAAATTTTGCAAAATATTTATGCGTTACGGACTTTTGAAGTATAATTCCAACACAAAATTATTACCTTTTGAAAGTATTTTAAAGCAAAATGTGTAATAAATTATTCTTTATAGTCGCTGCTTTATTTTTAAGGCATGAAACCTAAAGATTCTTTAATACTTGGAAGTCCTCACAGTGAGACCCTCCACTTTTGAGGTTGGAGTGCTGATTGAAGAGTCTTTCTCAACATTTTTCTTGTAGATTCGGAAGTTATATTAATGCCACTGGTCATTAAGTTACAATTTAGAGTATGATTTTTGTCATTTTAGAAGGCAGTGATATATAAGATTTAATGCCAAAGACTATATTGAAAAGTTGACTAAGTGTTAGAGAGAATGTGAGAAACTCTCACACTTCTAGTGGAAGGAATAATTGGTCGACCATTTTGGAGAATTATATGATAATATCTAGAAAAGGTGAAAAGGTACATTTTCTATGACCCAGCAGTTATACTTTCCTTTTTTGATTTTGAGAGAGATACCTCGACTTGTTGTTCCTCTTATTTATGCATTCATTGGTTGGTTCCTGTGTGTGCCCTGACCAGGGATCCAGCCTGCAACCTTGGCACGTTGAGATGACACTCCAGCCAACTGAACTACCTGGCCAGGGCTATGCTTTTAGGTGTAATATATCTAGAGAAACATGTACATGGAAATATATGCACAAAAATGTTTAATTCAGTGTCATTTGCACTAGTATAAAATAGAGAATGAGAAGAAATATCCTTCTTTAGGGGATGAATACATAGCATCTAATATAATGGTATGATAGAAGTATATATAGAGAACTAAAATGAATAAATTTGATACATGTGCCAATATATGTAGATCTCAAGCATACACTGTTAAAACACACATATATTTACAACAGCATGCATATATATATATCAGGAAGAATACACACCAAATTCATGATAGTGGTTTCCTTGGGGGTAGGAGAGGTGGAGGAGAAGACCAGGACTTGGGAGGGGAGTAAGGGAACTGCAATTTTATTTATAAAATTTCCTTTATATTAAAAAAATCTGAAGCATATGTAATAAGGTTTACATGTGTAAAATCTAGACAAGTTGATATATTTGATATATTATCTGAACTTTTCCATTTGTAAAATCTTTTAAATTAATAAATTGCATGGTTTAATTTTAGAATTCAACTATCTGATATTATAAAATGTGTCTTGAAAGATAATTGTTTGAACGTTTTTTCCACTTTTAGTAAACCTCTAGATAATGCCAGTAAGCTCGCCCAGCTTGTTGAAAAAAAACTGGAAAACTACTACAAGATCGATGAAAAGAGCCTAATAAAGGTAATATATAAAAGACAGATAGTTATCTTGCCTAATATCTAACTTATTTCTTTATAAACCAAGAAACTATTGTTTATTTTTTGGTATTGATTTGGGAATCATTAACATAGATAATAGTGGAAGCCTTAATAGACAGTATGGTTTAGTGGGGAAGATCCAGGTTTTGCAGGTACTATATCCAAATCCTGACTCTTCCGTTTAACTTATAGAGATGTCAGTTTGGGCAAATTATATAACTTCTCTATGCCTAAGTTTTCTTATCTATAAAATGAGGATAATAAGAGAGTATGTGTTTTATAAAGTAGTGAGGATTAGATGAGCTAATATATGTAAAGTTCTTAGAATAATGCTTGCCACTGAGTAAAAATTTCATAAATATAGTTACTCCTATTATTACTAGCTCTGTGACCTTGGACAAAATATTTACTCTAAGTTGTATTTTCATCTGTGAAATGGATGATATAACATACCTTGCTTGGTTGGTATGAAGATTAGGTGAGTTAACATGTGTTTGGCATGTACAGTACTTTAATAAATGGCAGCTGTTATTATCTTGTGAACATAGTATGAAGTCATCAAAGACTAAGGTCATAACTCGGGGAATACCAGCATTAGGCTTGGCTTGGAAAGTGAAGAGCCTGGCAGAGGTGCTGCCAGAGGGCTGGGAAGCCATATGCTAGGAGTTAGGGAATGAAGGAAAGAAACTAGATTGCTTAGAAGAGGAGATGGGCCAGGAAACCCCCAGTTACAGCACTATGTAGTAAGTGGAATGAGAGAAGAATACGTAGAATGTAATGGGAACATGGGCTGGGCCTTACTCCTGTGCTAACTGAGGTCCTGGAAAGCATCATGGAGGAAGAGGCCCTTGAGCTTGAAGAATGAATATAATGTGATAGAAAAGGGATTTTATTGCTTGGATAACAGATTTTGGGCAGAGGCACAGATAAAAAGGCAAAATTCACAATGAAACACATTGGCTAGAATGGAAGGTATAAGCTTAGGTATGTTAGTTTAGACTAGTTTTTGCTCTGGAGGTCTAGCAAAAGCTGTTGTTGGTTGTAGTTATGAAGACAGTGGCTCAGTACACATAGCATAGTAAGTAGTAAGTGTTTATTGAATGAGGGAAAAGATACATACTCAGTATATAGTGAATATCCTTTAGTTTCTCATGATTTCAGTGAAAAGAGGCAAAATCCACAAAAATAAATAAGTAAAATGCATCCTTGCCATTCTTCCTGGCTGGAAAATTACATTTTTTCAAATGATTGATAACCTTTTTTTCCTTTGTGCATGCACCTGACAAGGTGTTACTTACCTTCATTATCTGAGCCTTTCCTGAATTAAGGTCTAGCGATGCTTCCTCTCATATCCTGACCTAACCCCCAGCCCTGACGTAGCAGTTCTTTCTCCTTTTCATATTCTGAAGACTGAAAACTTACATATATGGAGAGTTTATGAAGTGCCAGGCTGTGCTGTTTCGTGATATTATTACATTTAATCTTTGCAATGATCTTAGAAGCAGAGGTTCTTGTTATATTTTGTTTTACAATGAGAATACTGAAATATTAACAAGTTGAGCAATGTACCCAAAGACATACAGCAAAAAAGGTGTCAAGGCTGGAGTCAATCCCAGATTTGGTTCCCAGAGGCCATGCTCTTAACCATTTAAATGAGTGGATGGTTAATCAAACATTTTAAAAAGATCTGTCCTATGTAATTTATCTCTGCTGTATGTAAATAAATGGGAAATATTTGTCTAATGAGTTTTAGGTACACTTACTGCTTTGAATAATCTAAAAAATTTATTACTTTTACAAATGAAGTATGAAAGATAGTGATATTAACAATTATTTTCCAAGCATTATTATTTATTATTTAATGATTAGCGCCATTTGTGAATTAATGAAAATAAGGCTTTCATTAAGATTTATTATCCTATCAGGCATCAGTATTCTAGTTTTAAACAGCATGATGGTTAAGAGCACAGGCTGTAGAGTGAATCTGACCAGGGTTTGAATCTCTGTTCTGCCACTTACTATGTGATTTGGGCAAGTTACTTTTAAGCCTTAATGCCCTTATTGTCAGATGGAGGTAAGAACACCTGTCTCATAGGGCTACCGTAAGAATTAACTAATTTGTGTATTTCTTGCTTAGCAATGTGCAGCACAAAGAGCTCAAGTAAAAGCTACTTTTTATATAATCTATGTCAGTTTTAGTGTTTATGGGACTGAATCCTAAGAAAATAAATTTAATGCAAGCCATGTTACTTTTTAAAAGGAATTTTTGCAGTAGTATTAAGCGTATCCTCAATCTCATTTTGACAGCTTTTGGTTTTGTAGTCTTGGTTTTCCTTCCTCATTGTGCCACTCAGCTTTTTCTGTTTTAATGTGACAGAACTTAGGAAAAGTCTGCTTTTGTTTTCTAAGATAATAGAAATGTGTTTGCACAAACAAGTGGAAATTCTTAAGGTAATTTTGTCTTGTTATTCCAGGGTAAAACTCATTCCCAGCTCATAATAATTGATCGTGGCTTTGATCCTGTGTCCACTGTCCTGCATGAACTGACCTTTCAGGCAATGGCGTATGACCTGCTGCCGATTGAGAATGATACATACAAGCAAGTATAACCTGAAGGGCGTAACAGGGCATATGCAGACAGCGTAAGACGAGAGCAGTTAGCGATTCTTGCAGGCACCAGAAATCTGCAGCCTCTGTAACATTTTTTTGCCAGAGGCTTTATTCTTCTCTTTCTCCTGTCATCATAATCTATTAAAAACATCTTCACCTTGTAAGTTAATGGGTCATTTGACTGCTTTGAAGGTTTTTTGGTGTATTTGCTTCCTTAACTGTGTCTACAACAAAGCTAAATGTAAGCAGGTAGAATTTGGACTTTTCACTTAATGTTAAGAGTAAATACCAGGCCCACTACTATACTTATTGAAGTAGAAACCATATTCAAACGGCTATAACTATTCTGAATCACACGCCCAAAAGTGTCTGTATGTGTGTCTTCTCAATGTAATGTATTTTAAAAGATGAGAAGATTAAATAGAGTGGCTGTTGAGATAGGCACAGTTTTATCAGTTGGGTACCTATTATTTACTTAACTCTGATATAATAAGCATATTTACTTTAAAAGTAATGTCAAATAGAAAGCTAAATGAAAAATGAAATACCATTTCTATCAAGGAACTATTTTACTATATCTGTGTATCATTTATAAGTATGTGTGTATGTATGTGCATATATACATATTACATGTTACTTGTTATAATCCCTAAATGCAAATTGGTTTTTTTCTGCTAAGATTTACTGCTTCACCTTAGAGAAAAAAGTGAAAATTAGTTTTCTGAAATTTTATGTTTAGTAATTTTAATAGATTAAAAAGATCGAAACACTTGTGATAATTATAATAATATCTTTTCTTAAACCAAATGTTCTTTAACTAACTTTGTGTTCTCTTACATTTTTATTTGCCTGGCTTCTGAGTTTTTCTCTGTTATTTCTATTAATGTTAGATGACAGAGAAACCAGCGTAGCAATTTTTCTAATACACAGTTAGCTTCAAGCAGTTTATTCAGAATTGTCTGAAGGGATTATTATTATCACCTCTCCATCCTTTAGGTCTCTAAACCTGCATTGTTCAAGAAATTTACAAAAGAATTAAATTGATGGACACTACAGGATTTGGTTTCAGCATACATACATAAATTTCAGACATTTCTAACCTAGTATATAAAATATTTATCTTAGATGTTCTAGCAAGCAAAGCAATGTTTTATTTTTTAGGAGTGAGATTTGTTTTTAAAGCCATCAGTACTTCCTTTTGTATGAATCAGAGAAGTCCAGTGATGAGACTAGAAGGAAGCACCACACTCTGTGTGGTTTGCCTTCTTCCAGAATTTTTAATGGAAATAGACTGAAAGCAGGAAATGCTAGCTACCTAGAATTCGTTTTTCATCTTGGTGACCTCTTTGCTCGTAAAATGGAATTGTTATCTTCTACTATTGTCAGACTTATGACAGTAATTTTTGTTCATAAATCAAAGGTAAAGATATTCTGTAAGTACAAAGTGGCATGTTAAATTACAGAAGGGTTTTTATCCTTAGATGCAGCCCTGCTTGTAATTGAGCACGCTCATCCTGCCTTTGGGCATCTGTAATCAAGGCCGCATAGGTAGCCCTGGCTTGTGTGGCTCAGTAGGTTGGGTGTCCTCACAAAGCGAAAGGTCGCTGGTTCACTTCCCAGTCAGGGTACAGGCCTGGCTTGTGGGTTCAGACCCCAGTCAGAGTGCATATGAGAGGCAACCAGTCAATGTTTGTCTGTCACATAGATGTTTGTCACCCTCTCTTTCTCCCCCCTTCCCCTCTCTCTAAAAATAAATAAATAGAAATCTTTAGGGAAAAAAAAGACCATATAGGTAAATGGTTTTATAGGTGGGACCTGTTATATTTTGGGCTATGGAAATGATTGTATTCATACAGCAGAAATTGACATTTATTGTCTACAGTCCAGAACTGGGAAAGTTCAGTGCTGTTCTTCCTAATCTTGGCTCAGGAAATTGACAATCCCCTAGCTTCCCAAATGGAAGGAGGCTATCTGTGTACAAACAAAAGGGAAAAATTGGGATGAAGCCGTCAGGAAGCTCATTTTAAGTAATTTCAGGAACCCCTTGAATTGCTGCTCCCTTCAGTAGAACTCCTGAAAGCGGTCATGGTTTTTAATGGCTACATCAGTTTTTCTGTCATTTCCTTTCCCATTATTTTTTAAATTTGAATTTATTGGAGTGACATTGATTAATAAAATTGTATGGGTTTCAAGTCCTTCCCCATTCTTAAAAAGAGATGTTACAGAGCTAGGGAAGAAGAATATACAAACAAATGATACATGTTCGTGAATTTTGTACCAGCCCTGAAATATCTTCAGTCCTTTTTTTTAAAAAACACTTTTTTAAAAGATCTTGTTTATTTATTTTTAGAGAGGGGAAGGAAAGGAGAAAGGAAACATCGATGTGCATTTGCCTCTTGAGCACCCCCTGCTGGGGACCTGGCCCACAATCCAGGCATGTGTCCTGACTGGGAATTGAACTGTCTTCAGCCTTTAATAGGCTACGTTGGCACTGACATTTCTATTCTTCACTTACTGGATGTTTGATAGTTATTAGTACATCAAAATCATGCTTAAGCAATTAGAACACAAATTGTTAGTGTATTCAGTCTTGTTCTTAAAGTTGATTGTAGAATGCTGAGTTTTTGTTTTATAAATACCATTTTGCTAACCTAAAACTATAATAATGACAGCTAAATCTAACATTTGAAAGTAAGCATGTCTCAGCAGACATAGCACTTCAAGTTTCTTTAAAGATTTTATTTATTTATTTTTAGAAAGAGGGAAAGGGAGGAGAGAGTAGGAGAGAAACATTAATCAGTTGCCTCTTCAGTGCCCCCAGATTGGGACCTGGCTCATAACCCAGGCATGTGCCCTGACCTGGAATCAAAGCGGCAACACTTTGGTTTGTGGGACAACATCGAACCCACTGAGCCCCACCAGTCAGGGCAGCACTTTGATTTTTAATGTAAGGATTGCCATATGCCTCAGTTTTGAGTGGTATTTACTCATTACCCCCTAAAATAGTGGATATGTACTCTTCTGTTTTTGAGCTAGGTCTTAAAATTATTGTTTGTAAAAATGTTTCTTCTACTTTTTGGGTGTAAAAATAATCTAAAAGCTGTATACTCCTATCTACTTGTAGATATAAAACAGATGGGAAAGAAAAGGAGGCAGTCCTTGAGGAAGATGATGACCTCTGGGTCAGAATTCGACATCGGCATATTGCAGTTGTGTTAGAGTATGTGAACCTATTTTAACTTTTATTCCATATTTTTTTGAACACTAAATATTTAAAAGTACTTTTGTAATCTTAAAGTATGTCTGTAAAGCATTACACCTTTGAAATTTAAAGAATTTTCTCAATTTGACAGGGAAATTCCCAAGCTTATGAAGGAAATTTCATCAACAAAGAAAGCAACAGAAGGAAAGGTAAGAGTGTGTCTTAATTTAACTTAAAAAAAATAATGAGGAAGGTGAATTTTAAAGTTTATTTTAAATTTTTATTTTATCTAGAGAACTTTTTTGGGGTGATTTCTAACGTACACAAAAGTAGAGAAAATTAACTCCCACATACCCATTACCTAGCCTCAGCATTTTGCCTCTCTTGCTTCTTAAAAGTTTATTTTTAAAAGACCGTTTAGCTACTTTTGTCAATGCATCATTGCTGGGTTTTTTATATTCAGGTACAATTTACCAAAGTAAAGTGCACAGATCTTAAATGCATACTGAATAACTTTGGAGTCACAAACTAAATCAAGATATCAACCATTTCTGTCATTCCAGAAGGTTCGCAGTGACATAATCTATAAATAAAGAAAATGTTAGCCTGATCCTTTTCAATCTTTATTTTTACGTTACCTTTGTTAGTAGTTAATACTTCTTGTCTCTATAATGTAGAATAGAACTGGTGATAGGGGATATTATTGTTTCATTCCTAACCTTAGGGGAAATATGCTTGATACTTTTATTATTGAGTATTATGCTAGTTCTAAGTTATTTAGATACATCATCTTTCAGATTAAAGAACTTCCCTTCTTTTTTTAATTGGTCAACAGATTTTTAAAATTGGGAATGGGTGTTGGATTTCATCAAATGCTTTCTTAGCATCTATTCAGATTTTTTTTCTCCTTTATTCTGTTAATGTGATAAATTATTATACAACAAACCCTCCTTGAGTTTGATAAATCACAAAATTCTTGTCCATTATTTCTTCACATCTAGATTTTGCCATTTTTCTCTCTCCTGTCCTCCTGACTCCATTTGCTTGTGTTTTAGATTATTTGATTCTATTCTGTGTACCTTACATTCTTCTGTTCCTTTTTTTCTCTCATTGTTTCCTCTCTGCTTTAATTGAATTTTTTACTAACCTGCTTTTGAGTCTTATTTCTTTCTCTGTTGTGTCCAGACTGTTAAATCTGTTCATTATATTATTTTTAAAATTGAGTTATAAAGTTCTTTATAGTATATGATTCTATGAGTTTCGACAAATGCATACTACCATATAATCACAATCAAGAACAGCTCCATCCCCACCCCCCGCTGTCCCCCTGTTTCCTGGTGCCCCTTTATGCACAACCTCCCTCCCTCACTCTGATCCCTTGGAAACCACTGGTTTATTTTCTGTCCCTATAGTTTTGCCTTTTCCAGAATGTCATCTAAATGAAATAAGACAGTGTGGCTTTTTTCCTTTTGCATAGTGCACTTGATATTCATCCACGTTGCATGTGACAGTAGTTTCGTCACTTTTTATTGTTAAGTAGTACTCCACTGAGTGGATGTACCACAGAGTATTTAGTTTTGTGTTTTCCATTTGTCGGCAATTATGAATAAAGCCACTATAAACATTCAGGTTTGTATGGACAGATGTTTCCATTCACTGGAATAAATAATTGAGTGGGATTTCTGGGTCATCTGGTAAATATGTCTAACTTTCTAAGAAACTTTCAAACTATTTTCCAAAGTGGCTCTACCATTGTATAGTCAATCAGAGTTACCATCAATGTATGACAGTCATTATGTTTTTAATTTCAAATGATATATTTAGTTCTAGGACAGTCATTGAATTTTTAAGAATAAATTCTATCTTTTCATCCATTTAGTTCATCTTTTCCTCTGTTTTTTTTTTTTTTTAACACAAATATGTTACTTTGAAGTCCTTGTCTGCTAACTGCAACATCTGGATCATCTTGGATCTACTTTTATTGACTATTTTACCGCTTGAGTACTGATCACTTTTTCCTGTGTGACATGTGTAGTAATATTTTACTGTAAGGTAGACATTATGGATGATACATTGTAGAGACTCTAGATGATATTCTTTCTGTAGAGTATCAAGTTCTGTTCTGGCAAGCAGTTAACTTGCTGATGATTAACCTTGATTGTGTCAAGATTTCATGTAGGCTTTCTTATGGTGAGTGAATTTCAGCCTCACACGTATTCTGAAGACATAGCCCTAGGACTGAATGTCTGGGTTGTTTACTTAGGATTCTACTTTGTGCGGAATCAGGGTGTGCCAGGGTTCTCTTCGCACTGAGATCCCTCCGAAGTTGCTGTCCAGCATTCAGCCACACAGCAGTTGTTCTCTGCTGGGCCCGTGAGAGTCAGGCCCTAGACATGTGCAGCTTAGTGTTTGTTTGGCCAGGGACCCAAAGGCAATCCCTCTACACATCTTTGAGTTAGGTTATGACTGGCTCTTTTCTCTCTAGCACCCTTTCCCAAAAATTCTACCTTACAATCTCCAAACTCAAATCTTTTTTGCTCTGTCCAGAGAGACTTGCTACTTGAACTCTACTTCCTTTCATTTTGTTCTGGAAACGTCCCATGGAAAAGCCAAGTTGAGTGTAGAATCACCTTCTGGGCTTTCCTATGCTCAGTTATCTTAGCTGTGAGCTGTTTTTTAATTCATTACCTGAAAAAATGTTTTCTTACTTACTCTGTCCAATTTTATTTTTGTTTATGGAGGAAGAGTAATTTTGATATCAGCACTTTATTGTGATTGGAACTGGAAATTTCTTAAATTTGTTTTCTTAAAAAATTTGTCAGTTATATAGTAAATTGACAATTATTTAAAACTATAGGGCTTTAAAGCTGTTATATAGAATAACTAAACCATAAGTTTGCTTTTAAAATGTTTGATTTTTTTCCTAGACATCACTTAGTGCTCTTGCCCAACTGATGAAAAAGATGCCGCATTTCCGTAAACAGATTACCAAGGTAAGCAGCGTTGTGTGTGAGACACCTGATTTATTGGCCCATCTGGCTCTGTCGTCAGGTTTAGCAGTGCACGTCATGGCATTCTTGGTGTTAGCTGCCCTGTGAACCTTACTCTAGTTTGGGAAGTATCCCAAATAACTCAGCTTTCCAGTAGTAGTCTTTCTATATATAATCTAGCTTTATCCATATCCAACTTAAACATTTTTATATATTTGTCTTGAATATCCATACAGAGAGTACTTAGCATTTATCACCTTAATTAGAAAATGCAGGCTTTGGCCAGGTAGCTCAGTTGATTAGAATGTCATCAATATGCCAAGGTTGCAGGTTCGATTCCTGGTCAGGGCACATACAAGAAGCAACCAATGAGTGCATAAATAAGTGGAACAACAAATTCTTGCTTCTTTCTCTCTCCGCCCCTTTCCTCTTTCCCTTCCTCTCTCTAAAATCAATATTTCTTTTAATAAAAGAAAATTCTGCATTTAATCAACTGGTGGTTATTCTACTTGATTCTTTAAATTAATAAGTATATGTTAGTAGATTTTAAAGTAGTTAAACTGTGTGGGAAGATAAACTTAATTTGCTGTTCTAATTATGCTTATGAGTTATTATCAGAATAATCTTTATGTTATCATCTTGCACCCTAATTAATAACCAATAATATAAATTCAAAAGTTCTCTGCTAGACTTTTAGAGACTTCACTATATTTTTCACCTTATTTTTCATTACCTGGAAACCCAGTACAAATTCAGTGCTTTCATTTTATTTTATGCTGTCTGTCGATTGTCCCTGCTGATCATGTTAATTCTTACATTTTGCTTTTGGGGGCTGTTTCCCTTGCCTCACATGGTACCGCCTTTCTCACCCAGGCCCATCCCTCCCTTCAGGCCAGTCTCAGAAGTGGAATGTTATCAGTTGCATCAAAAGAAATTAAAGTGCTTTAAATCAGCAATTTTCAACTTTTTTCTCATGTAAACTAATTACTAAAATTCTGCAGCACACCAAAAACTATATTGCTTTTTTTTGCTGATCTGACAAAAAAATAGATATAATTTCAATTCATTCACAGTAGATGGCTTTTGTTGTATTTGCCTGTTGTCATTTTTTATTTGATAGTCTAAGGGAAAAGAGATCAGTTCCCTTGATCTCTTTTCCCTTAGACTAATAGTCGGGTATTACATTTTTTCTTTTTATAGTCACCATGACTGACTTATTGAGGTCTTCTTAACATCAGAAGCTATAAAATCTATAGAAAGGCTGGAAATCAGAAGCTGTAAAAGAGATGCTATGTCATTTTCTTAAGTTCTTTTTTAAAAAATTTAATTTATTGGGGTGACATTGGTTAATAAAATTGTATAGGTTCAGGTGTACAATTCTGTAATACATCACCTCTATATTATACTGTGCATTCGCCACCCAGTGTATTGCTGATTTGGAAAATTCTGCGGCACGCCAGCTGCTTTAAATGATTGATTTCTTTTGTTTTTCAGCAAGTTGTCCATCTTAACTTAGCAGAAGATTGTATGAAAAAATTCAGGCCTAACATAGAAAAGCTCTGCAAAACTGAACAGGTACGTACAGTCTGAAATACCTATATTCATAATAGATTTCCCAGGTGAACTTTCTAAAGTAAAACCTAACTTTGCTCAATACTATGTGTCCTGAATCACAGAACCACTCTTAGAAGGGGACTCACTAGGCCATTTAATACATCACTGCCCACCAGTATTAACAGGTAGCTATAAGGTCTCAGAGTAAGCAAGTCCCTCCTAATCTGTGATGATGCATTTTTGGTTGAGTGGGGTGACTTGAGCGTTTGGTGCATCATCTCGGTAGCGCTGTTGGCAGGCCTTCCTCAGGGTGCAGCGTTGAACGTAGCGTCCTGCGGCGCACTGCACAGGCACGGATAACTTGTCTGAGGCTCCTCTGTCATGGGAGGCTCTCAGGTCAGCGCTAATAGAAATAGGATGCAAGTCATGTGTGATTTTAAATACTCTAGGAGTCACATTAAGAGGGTAAAAAAAAAGTGTAGTTAATTTTAATAATATATTTGACTTGACCCAATCATTATATCCAAAATATTATCATTTCAACATGTAATCAATATAAAAAATAGTGAATATTTTACATTCTTTTTCTCATACCAAGCCTTTAGAATCTGGGGTAGCACATCTGAATTCAGCCTGGCCACATTTCAGGTGCTCAGTAGCCACACATGGTCATGGCTGCCCTGTCCACATAGGTTTATAGTGATGGTTTTCTTTTTCTCTGAATTATTTTTTGACTTTTTACATTTTCTACAACTAGTAGTTTACAAGTGATGCCCACATGTTCCTGTGAAATGCCATTAATATTCCATTAAAATTTGGCAAGATTTTATAAATAGATGTTTTCGCTGAAAGTGAATTCAGGTTATGGACACTGACTGTGTCATTTTCAATAAGGACCTGGCACTTGGAACTGATGCAGAAGGACAGAAGGTGAAAGATTACATGCGAGTGCTTCTTCCAGTTCTCCTCAACAAAAGCCACGACAATTATGATAAAATACGGGCAATCCTACTCTATATCTTCAGTAATAATGGTAATGGAGACTTTGTTTATTCTCATGACTTAGAGTCCCCAGCTCCAAGCTCATGTTACGTTAAATGGTTTACTAAATATCATAAGAGTGTGTTAGAAAATTCAAAGGTAGTAGCTGAAGTTGGTTAGAATAAATAAAAGGAAAAATGAAATTGGGAGAAGACCGAAGGGTATGTAATTTAAGTGTTTGCTTTTTATTTGAAAAGCATTATTTATGGGTACTACCTAAAAGCTGGAAATGATTATGGTAGCAACTATATGACTCATAGTTTTACTCACCTCAGGAACTACGGAAGAAAATTTGGACAGGTTGATCCAGAATGTCAAGATAGAAACTGAGAGTGACATGATTCGTAACTGGAGTTACCTGGGTGTGCCCATCGTCCCCCCGGTAAGGAGGCTCACACTGCGTGCACTCGTGTGTGTGCCTGCGTGGCTGTTGGCGTTGAGTGTTTTCTTGTATGGCAGTCTGTGGGGACAGTCGTCTTAATTCCACTCTATGGATTTGGTCAGTAAAAAGTTAAAATTTTGTTTTCCATGTAGGAGTGATGTGGACAAATACGTCTTTATACTGAATTTATATTTTATGGCTTCTATTGTAATTTTATATTTATGCTTTTCTCCTCATGATTCATTTATAGCAAATTTTGAAAGAACTCTATTTAAAATCTCACTCCTTCCAATCAAGTCTTATAACACTTCTGAGTAAACATATTTTCTGATACTATTATAAATTTTATCATTAAAACAAAAATACTGTGAGGCTTTGTGTCCACACCTGTACAGATTATTTGAGTAGGCATTTCCAGTCTTAGTTTTAAGTAAATACAACATAGTATTTGCTATAAATTAAATATCTTTGTTAGAAAACTTAATAAAAATATCACTAAATAAATCACTGGTTTTTAAATTTTTTTCCTCTAACCATACTAGTCTTCACAAGGCAAACCATTGCGAAAGGATCGGTCTGCAGAAGAAACTTTTCAGCTCTCTCGATGGACACCTTATATCAAAGATGTTTTGGAGGTAAAATTCATTAAATTTTACTTATACCCTGAGCACCCATCTGTAGAGTCTTTTTAACTGCAAGTTCATCTGTCAGTCTGAGTGTACTTACAGGTAGGGCAGGAATTTTCTGCAGTCCTGGGAGGCTTCACAAAAGAAGGCTGTATCTGGGGTCACTGGAGGAGGGGAAACTCTTGAAGGTTCTTTTCTTAAAGACAAACACACACCACTGAGTGCCCCAAATAAATAAGTAAATAAATAAAAATAAACACACCTGTTTTTAAGGGGGAAAGCTGCTGCTGTTTTAAATAACTATGTAGCAGAAATACAAATAACTTTTTGAGTGAAAGTTTAAAACAAAATAACATTTGTACATGACCACTATGAGAACATGTTAGACTCCACTATTTGTGATTAAGATGTAAACCTGTTGTTTGCCATTGTATCCAACACATGGTTTGTGCTTTTAGAATTGTTTGCTTTTAGAAAATATTCAGATGTAGGAAATTAGAAAGTAAGCTAATAAAAATTGTATTATGAACTTGATCAGTCATGACATTGATTCTTGTCATAATTATATAGTTTCATTTATTTCAAATTTCCTTTGACTAAACTGCAATTTGTACTTTCCTGGGATTTATTTGGTTACAATTTATTACTATGATTTTTCTGTCTTGCTTGGTTAATTTTATGTCACTCACACGTGCTTAATTATAGATGAAAAGTTTAAAGAATTGAGACTTTCTTTCCATAGCATAAGATTTTTTTTCCCTTATGACAAAAATGTAGAACTAACTAGTTTTATTTTGGGTTTTTTTTGGCTTGTATTTTTAAAGTAAGAATTTATTTTCTCAAACCCTTTAACAAAGATTTGCATGTCGAACTCAAAATATCCACTGTTGGCTCAGTTGCAGTCTAAGACCTTCAGGACTTCTCCTGAAGTGTGGTTTTTTTCCCTTCCTGCAATCTTACTGAAATGTTCTTAGATTGCGAGTTCCTTGCGGCCATTCATTAGTGCCATTTGTACAACCATGCTGTAGAGCAGTGGTCCCCAACCTGTTTTGATCATGCACACTTAACTATAAAAATATGAACGTGAGCCTACAGCATGACTATTTATTTATAAAGTTTATATTACTGTACTAATAAAACATAATCTATGCATACAGTATATCCATATACATACGTATGTCCTAAAATGCAACCCTAACATTTACTTCAGCCCTTTGGGTGGTGTCGTGTGCCCCTGGGCCAGCGTGCACCTCCTGTTGCAGAACCACTACTCTGAAGGGCAAGGCCTGGGCTCCTGGCAGCCTGAGAGGAATGTCAGTACTAGGCGATAGTTAGAAATGCCTAGCACTCACAACACAAAGGTCCCAATGAGATGCCTCTAATCCTCACACTAATGTGGGGACCTTCCCAAAAAGGAAGTACAGGCATCCCCTAAGTACCGGTTTAAAAAGTGAGTGAGTGACTACATTAATTTTTGAAGCAAGTAACATTTGTGAGGTTCAAAGAAAGGGCTAATCTTATTTTATTAAATATTCATATATCCTTATGTCCCTTAATTGAAATTCAAATTTTGAGATTTATGTAAAACAATAAAAATATGGAATTTACATGTTCTTGATAGTGTGAATAACTCTTTTCTTCTCTAGGATGCCATTGAAAATAGATTAGATTCAAAGGAATGGCCGTATTGTTCTCAGTGTCCAGCAGTATGGAATGGCTCAGGAGCTGTAAGGTAAAACCTGTAAATCAAAGGCAGTGAGTAACATTTTTGGTTACTCACTTATTGCAGACTAATAATTGAAATGATGCACAGGTATTCTTTGTAATGGCAGCTCTGCTTGAAGCATATCAAAAATTTATGAGGCACTTTCTCTTTAGCTACAGCCTGTTATAAACAAGTGCAGGTAAGCAATGTGAAAATGTCCAGCAAGAAATCTCCAGCATGAAACTGTGCAAACCACTTTTGCTCAAACAGTCACAGCACCTTCTCCATATACTGCACAAATCCTTTTTTGCATTTCAGTTGTGTTTTTACCTTTGTGGAAATAATAAAGCATACTATGCTGGAAATGTTGCATATTTTCTTCCATCTTTAGTATTAAAATGGCCATACAAAAATTTACCAATTTTGATGTTTTTTTTAAAATCCACGCTGCTATGATAGCTGTCACAATACAGTCTAACAAAATTGTTTCTTAAATTAAAGACAACTAAGCACTACTAGAGCCATCTTATGGAAAAAAATAAACTTTTTTGCTAACCCATTATTGTGTGTGTACGTGTGCACGTGCGCTGAGAAGCCTTAATTTAATATCTACCCTCTTAGTGAATTTCAAGTATACAATTTTTTAAAACATGTTATTTATTTATTTTAGAGAGGGGAAGGGAGGAAAAAAGAGAGAGAGAGAAACATCAATGTGTGGTTGCCTCTTGCTCACCCCCTGCTGGGGACCTGGCCTGCAACCCAGGCATGGGCCCTGACTGGGACTCAAACCAGTGACTCTTTGCTACAGAGTCCGGCTCTCAATCCACTGAGCCACACCAGCCAGGGCACAATACAATTTTGTTAACTGTACTTACCATGCTGTACATTAGATCTCTAGAACATTCTTCTTGCATAACAAACTTTGTGCCCTTTGACCAACATCACCTCATTTCCCCCTCTCCTCAGCCACTGGAGAGGAAGGGAAACATCATTGTGGGAGGAAAACATCAATTGATTGCCTCTCATACACACCCTGACCAGGAACAGAACCTGCACCCTTTCAACTTATAGGATGATGCTCCAACCAATTGAGCCACACTGGCCAGGGCCACACCACATTTTCTTTATCCATTTGCCCATTGACAGACATTTAGGTGGTTTTTGTATCTTGGCTATTGTGCATAATGCTGCATTGACCATGGGAGTGCGGGTGTGTCTTCAATGTCTCCTACAGTCATACTCTGCTGGGTTCCAGCAAGGGACGTGCCAGCACCACGTGAGCTCCAAATTATTACCTGCAGCCTCCCCCGCTCCCCTGCCATATCTGTAAAAGCCTATGTTTTCAGTGCTACTTCCTGCATTTCTTTAACTTTAAGAAGTCATAGACTTTTCAGGTGTATTATTTCTTCATGTGCAATAAATAAGAGATGGTGTTAACTCTATTTTATAGATAAAGATGCTGAGCTAGATTATGAACAATTTGTCTAAACTACCAGATCAAAATTAAACTTGAAATGAGTTGTCCTGCCTAATTCTTGGTGCCCAGTCCTTTCATAATTATTTCCTTAAAATCAGTGTAACAGTGCCAACTTTGAATTTGCTTGAGTTAGACTGTTTGAAAAAAAGTCTATAAACAGTAAGGCTTTGGAAGGTTTTGTAATATGTTTATGTTTTGTTATTTTTTAAGTGCTCGCCAGAAACCCAGAGCTAATTATTTAGAGGACCGAAAAAATGGGTCAAAGCTGATTGTTTTTGTGATTGGAGGAATTACATACTCTGAAATGCGTTGTGCTTATGAAGTTTCTCAAGCACATAAATCCTGTGAAGTTATTATTGGTAAGACTTGTTCTTTTCTGTTTCTTTAAACAAATTCTCAATGCAAAAAAAAAAACACACACAAAATCCTAAAACTTATATGTTACATTTAGAACTAAATTGTTGAAAGCGAAACAACTTGTTTTAGTCATAGTGTGTTTTATCCTTATTTACTGGAGTTTTTCTTGGTTAATGGATAATTAAAAAAACACCTGTGTTTGAGAGAGTGAGTTTCAAAATATTACATTCTTTAAATATTATTAAATATGTCCTTTAAAATCTTATGCCCATACTTTTCTTGCTGTCATTATTAAATATTTTTGAGACATTTCTACAGAAATATTTTGAATTATGTTGTGAATGTGCACCTGACGTCGAGGTCTCTATGTGGCATTTAGTTTTTAGAATTTCAGTCAGAGCCACTGATTCGTAAGCTCTCCTGACTCAAGCCTCAGTCCTCAGCACTGCTTGATGGCTCTCTGCGATGGAACAGCGACTATTCTGTGCGAGGGTGGAGTAGCCTTCTCCATACACTGCACAAATCTCAATTTTGCTTTTCAGTGTATCAGTACATAGTGCAATGCAGACACAGCACCAGGAGGGGGCAGTGTTTCTGAAGGTTTAGTGAGCATGCTCCATGAAGAGGAAGATTGAAAAACTGCAGTGTGGGCAGATTTCAGTGTCTTACAGGAATTTTGTTAAATTGCCCCAAGCTACTAAACTTTGCATATTTAAAGGACAGGACAATACAGTTAGCTAAGGAAAATCAACTTAACTGCTGGTCTCTAAAAATTTATCTTTTTCCTTACCAGGTTCTACGCATATTTTAACACCCAAAAAGCTGTTGGATGACATAAAGATGCTGAATAAATCCAAGGATAAAGTCTCCATTATTAAGGATGAATAGTATTTGGGGAGGTGGCGGTTCTTATTAATACTTTCAACTAAACTAGATCAAGACAATGCTACTATTATCCAATTTAAACAATGTAAATATTTTATAGAATAATGACTTTTCAAATATATTTCCTAAAGAACTGCTTCTGATTACATATAACTGGATTTGCCACTTTTAATAATTTAAGTATTGTTGATACTTGGCAGGTGATAAGAACTATTAAAATGCTTTTAAAAGGAAATTTTTTTCACCTTTGGAACAAAATATAAGAGTTGTGGGTAATTGTTCACAGCCACCTTTGTACATACTAATTACTTATCTGTTTTATGCTGAATACAGTCTTTGGAAAAAGAATGATTTTAAATGAGAAGGTTATAAAATTAAAAACTGTAAATGTGTATGTATGATAGATTTTTTATAAATGCACTTTTTTTCCCAACTGAAATTGATCATTTCTTTTATGTATAAAATAATTCAGTCATAAAATTAGAATGATTTCACAGTATATACTGTCTTGCTAGATACTTCTAAAGAACACAATTTTATATAACTTTTGAGTTCATATATGTTTAAATTGGAAAACCAAAAATAATCATGAACATTCTAACAAAATAAATACATAGTTATAAAAATTACCTTTGGTTTTTGGGGAGTGTATATAGGGGAAGTTAGGAAGTTTAAAACTTCTAAGCTGGGAAGCTGGAAAGAAGAAAAAGAATGCACCATAATCTTCCCACCAAGATAACCCATTGACTTTTTAAAAAAGTAACATAATGTATGTGTAAGGTTGGGTGATACCATCATATACCGCTTGACAACAGGGGTACATTCTGAGAACGGTGTCATTAGGAGAGTCGGCCCGTGTGCAGACACTGTCGAGTGCACTCACACCTACATAGTACAGCTCGCTGCACGCCGGGGCTGCGTGGCGCAGGCCGCTGTTCCCAGGCCGCAAGCTCGTCCAGCACGTTACTGCACAAAACAACACCAGATCCAGTCGAGAAACACAGTAAACACGGAATGTATGGGGCTGCTGCTGCTATAACACAACATACTGTGTTTTACAGAATGCTTTTTTTGTAAGTGGTAAGAGTACACTCTAAAAAACAGTAGCCTTGGCCGGGTAGCTGAGTTGGTTAGAGCATCATCCCAATATGCCAAGGCTGCTTATTTGATCTCCAGTTGAGGCACATACAGAAAGCAACCAGTGAATGCATAAATAAAGGAGCGATAGTAATAAATTGATGTTGCTTGCCCTCTTGAAAAAAATAAAAAAATTTAACAATAAAAAGTATAGTAAATATATGACAACAGAATTGTTTATTATTATCAAGTATTATGCACTATACATAGTTGTATGTGCTGTACTTTATATATACAAGTGGTAGCACAGTAGGTTTGTGACACCAGCACCACCGCAAACAAGGGAGCCGTGTGCTGCGCTGTACCACGGGCTGTGATGTCCTGGGCGACGGTGGTTTATCAGCTCCAGAGTAATCTCGGGGGCACTGACGTTTGTGTAGCTCATTGTTGACCAGAACATCATTATGCGGCCCGCGCCTGTGTAAGGAGTGTCTGCACGTGTTACACAATGCAATGTGTGTGAATACATGGGAAGTATGTGTTACACAAAGAGAACATCTTTATCTTAAATCTGCCCTTTTATCTGGCCTCACAGTGTTCTGTCATATGATGGGCCATAATTTTTTTAAATTCTTACCTGAGGACATTTTTTCATTGCTTTTAGAGAGGAACGGAGAGTGAGGAGAGGGAGAGAAACATTGATATGAGAGAGAAATATCAATTAGTTGCCTTCTGGTACACATCCCACTGGGGTTCAAACCCACAACCTGGGTGTATGCCCTGACTGGGAATCGAACCTGTGACCTTTTGGTCTATGGGATGATGCTCTAAACAACTGAGCCACACCAGCCAGGGCTGGAACATAATTTTATATATTACTTGTCTTAAGAGTTTTGCCCGTACAAATAATGCATTGTTTGGGTACATACTTTGCAAGCTTCCACAAGTGTATCTAAAATATAAATTTGTAGCAGTGACATAGCCAGTCATAGTATTTCCAATACTGATAAATGTACCATTTTTAATTTTTATGTAGATAAATTCACCAGTTTTCCTTTGTGGCTTTTGAATTTTATGTTGCACATTAGACTTGCCTTTTGCACCCAAGGTTGTCAAATCACCCATTGTTTCTTCTAGAACATTTTGATACATTTATTTTATTTTTTGCAGGTAACTCGCCCATCTGGGATTGATGTTAGTGTGAGAATAGATGCTAGATAGTGTCCCTTAGCACTTGGCACTGTGTCCCATGCCTCCCCATCCCGTGCCACAGGGGATGAAAGGCTAACAAGGAAGTTGTGCGCACTCAAAGGTGAGTAGGGTTCTGAGCAGATGAGATTCCACCAATGACTTGCACTTGGTCAGGGTCTGGGAGGTGAGAGGCCGAGGCCATGAGCCCCGGCTGTGCCAGTGGACAGGAGCTGTCTGTAGTGACCAGACTCCCCACTATAATGTCCATCACCTGCTGCGTGGTTATGAGGCAGTGCTGGCGGCGGCGGCGGCACTACCTTCCTGTGCCCTGCATCACAGGGGATGAAACCACCTTGAGTCCAAGAGTGTGGTGGCCTGAGCCTCTGTCCCTACAGCTTTTTTCTGTGATTTTTGAAGATCTAATTTTCTGTATGGAATCCCTTGCTGCTTGAAGTACCTGGAAAAGTTTCTGTTCCCACAGGGAACCCTGACTGACTCGTTGTTTACCAGGGATCCTGCTTTATTTCCTTCTGGACAGACAGATAGTGCACCAAATTTTACTGGGTACCCTCTCTTTCCCCAGCTAATCTGAAACACCACCTTTACCGTAGACTAAATTTTTATTTGTATTTTGATCTGTTCCTGGATTCTGTTTTATTAATTTTATTTTATATTTCTTTTTCCCTGTCTGTTTAAATTCATCTTATGTTTTAATATATGATGGATATAATCTCTACTCCGCCTACAGTTAAATTAGTTATTTTTCAGGAATTTTCTGGCTATTACATTTTTCTAAATGAACTTTAGTGTCATTTTGTTAATACCAAAAGTTAGCTTGGTGTTTTCATTAGGTTTGCAGTAAATTTATAGGTTAACTTAGGGAAACTATTGAAACTTGATATTCAGGAATATGGAATTTCTTTTCATTTAAATCTTTATGACTTTCAGAATAATTTTCTTCAATATTGGTACTACATACTGCCATAATATCTTATCATTCATGGTTCCATGTGAATTGGGCCTTCTATTATTTTTAAACAGATTTTTTTATAGAAAAGTTTTTGGCTTTGATCTATAAATTTTATAACTTGGCTATTTTACTAAGTTATGATAGTAAAATAATAATATGAAAACGTTTTCTTTGTGCTCTATATGTGCCAGGTGGCATTTTTAAGTGCTGCTTGTATTACCTCATTTAATCTTTTCACTTAATTCTATGAGGAAAAGTACTGTTGTCATCTCTACTTTAAAGCTGAGGAAACTAAGGCACAAAGAAGTTGTCTTACGTAACCTGGATGTGTATGTGGGACGGAAGGCTGGGCGTTAACAAACAGCTTGCTCTGCAGATCGAGCCTGGGAGCATTGAGTACATTGCCAGTGTGAGAGGGTTAGTTTTTTGTGTCTGCGTTTTATCTTGTATCCCTTGGTAACGGTATGTCCAGGGTTAGGATACATGTGGGACAGAGATGTAGACCAATCGAATGCCCTGTGACTAGTGGAACTACCGGTGTGATGACAGCAAACATTGAGCCAGTCACTTAACATCTTAGCGATCACTTCACCCTTTCGCACTGACGTGAGATCCTTTGAGACCTACATCTGCATTGCTCGTGTATTTTAGGCTTGGACTTGGAGACCCTTTGTTTTCTAAATCTCTTACTGAAGACATAAGAAATCATCTCACAGAAGTTCCTTAGTATAAGCTGATCTCATGCCCCCAGAATAGCATTTATAGGTGCTGCTATGAGGACGCTGGGAAAAACTGTTGTTGCAGCTAACCAGAGCCACATGTGCGCTGTCTGTGACGCACAGTGTCACTTCCTGTCGAAGCGTGCTTGGTCTGTCAGGTGTGGTGCATTCACATTTCTCAGCTACATGCGCAGAAATCAGAGATGAAAAATGTCAGCCGTTCACAACACACAAAAATGTTGGATTCAAGCCCCGAGAGCCCAGATCTGGACAGTTAATGTAAGATGTGAGGTGTGTGCAACTCAGCCTTGGTGGGGGTGCCCGGTACCTTCAGGATCCCATAGGGTGCAGGCAGATTTCTCTTTAAAGTCAAAGGAGCAAGAAATGTCTTCCTCCACAATAAAATTTCTGCCAAACGTTTGGGTATTAAATATACACAAATATATGTTCATATTTAGCACGAATTAGGTGTATTTTAAATAATTCGTTAATGATAAGACTACAATAGAAGTGAATGATAAAAGGGTTTTCCTTTGTATGCTCTGGCAGTTAACTAAAGTGGATGGCTAGAACCTTCTCCTGAAGAGGGGAAAGCGTTCTACAAATAGTCCCCCATGCTGCTGTGAGCACAGAGGCCCCTGTGCTGTGGGAGCTGCCAGGCGTCTTCACAACACCCCTGTCCTCAGCCCTCCTGAGCCCTGTGACTCCGCATGGCATGAGATATAGTCCCTTTTGCTTAACAAGCTTGTTTTTCTGGTTTATCACTGCAGCAGAACTAGAAGAGAGGCCCATCAGCATTGACGCAAAGAAGGTGCACGAGGGAGGAGACAGCGAGCTACAAAATCAGTAAATATAGAATTATCTGTTTAAATCAGAGCCTACCTAGCCTGCCTTACGGATGTTGCCCTACTTCTGCTCCTTGTATGAGTCACGCTGCAGTGGTTGCTCATGGCCCTCCATCGTCAAGGAAATGCAAAGTTACATGTAGAGTACAGTTTAGTGAAGCAGAGATGGGCTGTACTTAAAAAATGATTGCAGTAGTAAGTTTCTCTAATGGTTAATTCGAGGGGTTAGAAGCATTAATTTACAGTAGTCTTTTCTAACCTGGGTTCCATAGATTTGTTTCAGATGTTCATGAACTTCTAAAAATTGGGTGCAAAGTTGTGCATATTCATCTATCGCTTTTCCATGGGAGAGCGGAGCCTAAGGGAGGGAGACTCCACAGGTTTCATCAGATCCTCAAAGAGGAGTGAACCCCAAAAAGGTTAAGAACCAATGAATGGTCTAAGAACACTTCCAGCCGGAGAACTGTGTGATTGGAAACCTGGAGACTGGGTGGTGAAGCTTGGCACACAGAACAGGTTATCGAGTTGTGATTAAAGTTAGGTGTGTGATAAATCTAGAAGGCTTTTGGCACATACACAGTTTAAGCTCCTTTTTTCTCTCAAAATACCAGTTGATCTTCACTCTCTTCACAGTAGTGCCACAGCTTAAAGTACATTGAGCTACAAAGTTGGAGGAGTCTTCAATCTGGCCTCTGCTTCATCTGTTAAGGCACCCGAAACCAATTTCCGAGCCCCAAAGTTAAAAATAACCCATTCTCCAGCCAGTTAGGCAAATAGCAGCTGCCATGGTCACCACAAAAATCCTCCCAGTGGGAAGGAGTCAACTCTTCTTCCCTCTGAGCAAAGCTCTGGGGGTGGAAACCATTTCTTGAATGTTTGGAGTGAATAGAGGCCTCAGGAAAGAGGGAAAGAACCAATAATTTGCTGCTCTGTCATTAAGGAGGTATAAATCTGTCTTCAAGACACAAACCCTCACCTTATTCTGATGTTCTACATGAAATTTACAAGTTACTGAATCCATGAGACAATAGTCTTCACTTTTGCCCCAAATGTCATGAACTTAGAGCTAGAACTATCATTTTTGCATATTCTGCCTTTAAGAGATCTTTAATCAAATAATCTATAAACATTTTGTAAGAACTTCACACAGTACAGAAAGTGAATATAAAGATTCTTCACTTCCCGCCCTGGCTGGTGTGACTCAGGGGTTGAGTGCTGGCCTGCAAACCCAAGGGTCACCAGTTTGATTCCTAGTCAGGGCACATGCCTGGGTTGCAGGCCAGGGCTCAGTAGGGGGTGCGTGAGAGGCAACCACACACTGATGTTTCTCTCCCTCTCTTTCTCCCTTCCCCTCTCTAAAAATAAATAAATCTTTTTTTAAAAAAAAGATCCTCCACTTCCCCACAAAACTCCCAGTTCTGCTTCCTAGAGGTCCACTGTGTATTCTCTGTACTTTCCAGAAAGTAGATTTGCCCTTTGAGAAAAGTACAGAAGAGGTCACAGGAATATATTAGGCATCTTGCTTTTCTTCACTGTCTTCCAAATTAATCCGCCTCATTCTTTTCAGTGGCTGCGGAGCACTGACTGTGTGACCGTGTCTGTTTTGTTCGGAGAGGGTTAGATCAGCTGCAGCTGGGCTGGCCCACCAAGGCTGCATGACCGTCCTCGCTCACATGCCGGGGCCTGCTGTGTGAGTCACCTGTGAAGTACAGTGCCGGGGAGAAATTGCAGCTCGAGGGGCGTGCGGGTAGAGCTTGCACAATTTGATAAGAGTATGTATCAACTTATACTTCCACCAGCAGTGTGTGAGAATAACTCCCCATCCTCTCACCAACACTGGGTTTTCCAAACTTACTTTTGCCAGGCTAATAGATAAAAGTATGTTTTATTGTTCTGACTTCTTTTATTATGAGTTAGACATAACATTTATTTTAAAATAAATACTTGTTGATTTTAAGAATCAGAGGTCCCTTTTTTCTCATTTAAGTACTTTGTTCCCCAGCCCCATTTCTTCTTATTTTGGCATTTTCTCCAGAAATTCATCCTCCTAAATTGTGTAATAAGTAAAATATTTTTGGGGGAAGATCAATTTTTCTTTGGATTTTTAAAAAAAATCCCCGGTTGCCTTGTGTCAGACTAGTATTTCAGTCGATTCCTCCATCTCTGCACTTTGGCGAGATCTTCTGCAATAGTTCTGATCATTCTGTCAGTAGTTTCTTTCAGAACAATTGCTGTCCTGAGGGCGTTGTCCAAAGAGGAGTGTAGACCCTACAGAGGAAAGTCCACACGTTATAGTTACATAAATGTACCACTGTGCCCATTAGGGCTCTCACTAACCACGACAAGGTAGAATTTGTTTGGAGTACTCTGTTCTGCACTGGTCTGTTTCTGTTTTTGAGAGTTGGTTTCCTAGGAAACCATTTTGCGATGGAAGACATTTTTTAGGGCAAGGGACAGAAAAAAGACTGACACATGACTGATGAGCATGAATCAGAGGGTGGGGTCAGCAGCCTGCTGGGCTGTTCCCCTGCTGTAGGGAAAGAGATCCGTGAGAAAGAAGAAAAGCTCCTGGGGCCACCACTGGGTGTAAGCACAGAGGGCAGGGATACAGCACATGCGTGTAGAAGCATTTGGCAGTGGCCTGGGATAAGGTTACTGATCTGAGAATTGGATGTGGCTGACAGCTGTGACCCCAGTGTCACTGGGACAGACGTGCGAGCAGCTGGGGACAGTCTCCTGTGCCTTCTGCCTGGGCCAGGGGACTTCTGAGGCTGAGGCACCACCGCCCACAGCCCTCGTTCCCCAGGAGCCAGTTCGGGAAGAACCCAGAACCCAGCATGCAGCTGCTCAGGCCACATTAGCGGAAGCACAGACTTTTCAGCAGAACATTGTTTGATGCCACCATCCTATGAAAATGTAAAGGCCATCAGTGTTGTGGTCATCAAGACCAGGCTTAAGGATTCTAGACCAAGCTGCAAGGATTCTGGAGCATGTTTTCTGAGTCCTCACCTCAGATTTTGTGTCTTCGATACTGCTCAGGTTGCCTGAAGATTTGCTTCCAGAAATCCTGCGGGAGTGGAAATGGGGCAAGGATGAAGCCCGGTCTGAACTGTAGGCCATGAAAGCTGTAAGATTGTTTCTGGAAGGGAAAAAAGCAGCTTGGCATCTGTGTGAAGCGCCCTCCACCCTGTGGCACGGTGTGCCCTGTGAGTGCATGTGGGTGGAGAGGAGCTGGGCACACTGTGCCTGCTGTGGCTCTCGTGGTCCCTTCGTGGCTGACCGCAGCTGAGCTTCAGAAGGGGGTTCCCATGGCTGTGAAGGGCGTCTCTGCCTGGCATCTGTCTCCTCTCTGTTAACACAGAAAGAGGCAAAACTCCACAAAGAGATTTTATTCCATTTTCATTGTTTTGGGGGCAACCTTCTACCCTGCGTATTTATGAAACAAATGCATACCAGTCTGCCAAATGCAGACCCTCCGAGTTGAGTTCATAGTAGCACCCATGAGCGAGCTGCCACAGAAAGGGCGAAGCAGCAGGGGAAAACACTAAAGCAGCACCTCCTTCCGTAAACGGGCTCCCTGGGCACTGGGTGACAGAGGGGGGTCCCAGGGCCACTACTGCAGTGCTGCCCACATACACGAGAGACTTCCACTCACCAACACTGGGTGAAGGGCACTGCTTGGAGTTGCAGTCTGCACGACCCTGGCTGCACAGGTGGGCTGTGGAGCCATCCTCACATCGCCCCCTGACTTGAGAGTCTTTGTGCTACATGTCACTTCTTTGGTGCATACGGCCCTTGTGAGTCTGGCTTCAAGTGCTTGTGACACGGCACCTCCCTTCCTTTCTCCCTCCCTCCCCCTACCGTGTTACCATCAGCTGGATCTTCCCTCCAATTGAGAGAGGTGATTCAACATCAGGGCCCCAGCTAATGAAACACTTGGGGCAGGGCAGTTGGAAAGTGTGGGTGTCAGAGTCCCGTGTCCCCACGTGGTATCTGTCACCCCCTCAGCAATAACAGTCATCACTTGCTGAGTGCTTATGAGCCAGGTGCCTTTCTTGGTGCTTTCAGTGTACTTACTGAGGCCTCGATGAGTTTGGCACTACTGTTATTCCCACTTGGGGAATGATGGAGGAACACAATGGGGATAGGGAGGCACAGAGAGGTCGATCAACCTGCCCAAGGACGCTGAGCTAAAATAAAATGCAAACCCAAAAAGTCTCCAGAGGCCACATTCTTAAACAGTACCCCCCTAGGGCAAAGGGCGGTGGGCTCAGACTGAGTGGGACATCAGAGCCTGAACTCTAACCACTCTGTTCCACTCTTGGTTCTGCTCCTTACACAGCTCCTGAGCGCAGGACTCTCTCCACGTTTACCGCCCTTGAGTAAGCTACTGTCACCTCACCTGGAGTACTGCTCTAGCCTCTTATTTGGCCTCTGTGTTCCATCTTCAACACCTCTTATCATTCTCCCTCACTTCCTAGTTACAATGATCTCTTAAAACACTAAAAATCTTTTAAACCTCCCGGTTAAAAATCTTCATTGATCTCTCACTATAGCTAAGAGTCTGGAGTCCTTCCTGTAGCCGCCAAGCCCCTGAGCCGCTGGGCCCTGCTCATCCCACCAGCCCTCCCTCGCCGGCTCCACCTTGTCCCACTGCCCTTCCCTTTTTTTAGCCTCCAGCCCCACCGTTGCTGGACTTGCTGAGGGTCTCTCCACATCAGGAAGCTCTCTTGGACCAGAATTCTGTCCTATCCCTCCTTCCCCTTGCTAGTGCATTCACACGTATTTTTCGGAGCTGAGCTTCCCTGAACCCCAAATTAGATAATGGCGCACTGAATGCCCTTCTCGGCATTCCCAGACACTGCCGCCTCTACCAAAAAAGTCAGCTCCACAAGGGCAGGGACAGTCATCAACTTTGTCACTGTGTCCTCAGTGGCTAGCACAGCACCCTGCTGTTGGCACTGTAATATTTGTTGGATGAATAAGTGATTGAAATATTAGCAGACCTGGGTTTGAGTCCTGCCTCTACTACTTAGGATCTGGATGATCTTGGACAGGTAATTTAATGTGCTAAGCACATAGCCAACCAGTGGGCGGGCGTTTTTGTTATCAATACTATTAATAAAATAATACTTACTTTCCTGGTATGGGCTCCTGTTCATCTTGAGAAGGTTTTGAATTTGCGCTCTCAGAATAGATCCAGTTTGGTTTTGAACAAGCTGAAAAAGTGTTGGCTATGATTAAATTCAGAACATCAAAAATTGTCCCTGAATGGTGGCTGTCTGGGTGTCATTTCCTGAACTTTTTGTGTGAATGAAATATTTCATAAAGAAAATTGGGGAGCATGGAAAACAAAGAATTTTCTGTCGAGTATTCTGAATTCAGTCAAAGAAACTCAGTTTTTTAAAGAAGCGTTATTAGCAGATAAGAGATCAGGCGTCTAGGTTCCCTGGGTGCCAGCCTTGTGACCTGGGCATGCCTTCTAACTTTTCTAGGCTCAACGACTTCACATGAAAGTGGAGGGATAATAGCTTCCAAGAGGTTGAGCCTGCTGGATTCCTGAAGTCCTCTCGACTCTAGGAACAAGGATTCTAGCAGAAACTAACCAGTAAGTCACTAAGACAATTCTAGAAAGCAGAGACTGAACATCGAAGATAGAGATCAGAGTCACGCCTCTTCCCCTCCTCTCTCCTCTGTGTCTTTCTCTCTTTCTCCTCCCCAGCCTCCTGTCTCATTCACTGGTCTCTAGTAGTCAAGCTTCCCCCCCTCAGGAGGATCCCCTTCAACAAGGGGACCGGGAGAGGTTGCCTGTCCCTCAGGCATGGAAGGCGGGCAGTACCAGAGGGTCCAAGTTTAGCGACACACCGACCACCAGACCTGTGTCGTGATGCACAGAGACACTCGTGAGCTGAGTCCTAGTCCTTCGGTAGTCTCCAAGTGTAACTGTGGGTTTTATTAGAAACCTGGAAACTCAGAGTTGGAAAGGGCCATGGGTCATCTGGTCCAGTTCCACCTAGTCCAGTCTTCACATCTACAATGTCCCAGCAAAGCACATTGTGTTCCAGTCTACAGAGGGGCCTCACAGCCTCCCACGACAGCCCACCCCATTTTCTGTTCCAGTGTCTGTGACGTCTACCCTCCTGGCCACGGCACGTTTACTACTGGAGTCCAAGGCCACAGTTCACACGACCCGGTCGCTCCCCTCACCCACCTATTGGAGTAACAGGTTCCATGAGCTGCAGACCTGAACACCAAAGAGATAGGAAAGGACCCTGCTCTGTCACTTCTGCAGTCACTGACTGCCAGCTGGACACTACACCCACCTGGAGGGTTTGGCAGGTGAGGTCAGTCAGGCAAAGGACCTTGAGTCCTAAACGTTGGCAGTTATAAAAGGTAAGAGAATTTTTCCCTGTCCTGTCCGCAGAGAGAGAGAAGGTGGGAACTCGCCCTCATGGAAAGGGTGTCAGAGGACCAGGCAGGGCCGTCCAGAGACAAAGCAGGGGGCGTGTCGTTCCCACCCCGTTCCCAGCGCACATTGCTGCTTGTAGGACTTTCTGCTGCAGGCTTTCCTAGTTTGGGCTCGGGTTCCTTTCTCTCAGTGGACTGTGGACTCCCTGGGACGGAGGAGCCACATCCTGTTTGTTCTTGGTACGCCAATGTTCATGAGATTTTTTTTTTCTAAGCAAAATTTTGTACTGAGGCTAGCAATGATGTTTAAGGAATGTAAAAATAGCCTATTTCTTTCCATGCTGACTGTTAGCGGGGATATATTTAAAGCTTTTGCCACTCCTGAGTAATAACAGTAATAGTGGCAATTATCCTGTTGGTGGTTTGCTCAGCAAATATTTACGATTTGTTACCCGATTGCACTTAGCACTTAATACCCGTCAAAGTCCTCAAAGTCCTTTGTCGTTAGGATTTCACACCTCCCAGGCCAGCCTCTTGACCTCCAGACATCAGACTGCAGACCTGGGTAGCAGACTGGACAGGGCAGCGGCCCCCCAGGCGGAAGGGCTGGCTGGTGTAATGTGGGTCTCCCATGCCTGGGAGACTCGCTTGTTTACGAGGATGGGATCATGCAGGAGATGTACTTACAAGGTGAAGAGTTTTTATTTTCATTTAAAAAGTGGAGCTGGACAAAGGCACTTCCTCCTTCATGATTTGAGTAATTCTGTCCTGGCGTGTTGTATCTATAATGAAATTCTAAAAAGGAAAGGTTAAAAATATGACTCATTGTCTGGGAACAGCAGCTCTCCCCACTGCCGCCTTCTTCCGAGGCCCTTTGGTCGCCCTCACCTCTGAGTGGTTCTTTCTGGAAGCCTCTTGGGGAGTTCGGAATCTTAGTGCCACAGATCTCACATTTGTTACTTCTCAGTCCAGTGCCAGAAGCCGAGTAGCAGCTCAGTTCTGTATCAGGGCCTGAAAAAACCCAGGTTACACAAAGAAGTGTGAGTTTTTTTAGTTCCTCTGGTGTGGCAAGTGGAGCTCTCACCGGGCAAGGTGTGCGTGGGACACCCCAGTGTTGAACTCCTCCAGCCGTGTCACCAAGGGGAGTTACCAGCCTAGGGGTGCCCTCTGTGGTCCCTTTCTGCAACTGAGAGACGTTCTGATAAGTGGCAGTTCTGATAAGAAAGTCTCAATTTGCTTAGCGCGTGTGGGTGCTTAGTGAAGATCTGCGGTATAGGCAGGTGTGTCAGAACTTCGCCCTCTGAATTATCAGACAGTCTTGCATTTGGGGGCATTTTTCCAGATTTGCCCCGATAAGGCCGCATTCTCTTCTCATTCCCTGCTGTGGCCACGAGCTTGTGCTGTGTCACCCAGGCGGCTGGAAAGATAGTGTTTCCTGGCATTCATTCCTGAGCCCATGTAGGATCCTGAATCGTAGCTTTGCCCTCCTCAGAGGCGGGCGGTGGCGAGCACGTGTGTCCTTTGCAGTTGTGAACTTGGTCAGCAGAAGTGGCCAGTGCAGCTGTGCAGGTAAGGGCAGAGTGGGGGTCCTGGGCCAGGCACGTCAGGCTTGGGTGTCCAAGCAGCATCTCCGCTCCAGGGCAGATGAGGCCGGGTTACAAAGCCCCTGCCAGTGCTGCCAGCCTCATGACTGTACTCATTCGTAACGTTATCTTTCAAAGTGTGAGTCACACGCGCAAGGAGCTCTAGAAAGGCTTTTTCTCCCCCACATCGCATTCAGTCCCTCATCATTGAATGTCTCCTTAATCCTGAAGCCAGGGAAGCTACCAGTGGACCACAGGGGCAAACCCTGGGAAGGTTGTGCGGTTGGTGGGAAGAGCAAGAGACTCAGGCAGGCCTGCATGTGAAGTGTGGCTCTGCCACTTGGCTGTGATGGTTGGACGCATGTCTGCATGTTCTCTGACATTCACGGAGTGGGCTGGATTTCATGGCTCACTTCTAGCAGAATAGGGAGGTAGCAATGGTGCATAACTTCCAAAACCCAGTCATAAAGGATGTTGACGTTTCCCCTCTTGTCTTCTCTTGGATCACTTGCTCTGGGGGAAGTTGGCTACCGTGTCTCAATGACACTCGGGCAGCCAGTAGGCATGTGAGGGACCCCCTGGGAAACAGACTCTCCGCCCCAGTCATCAGTGCTGGGCACCGCCTTCACTGCAGCCTCTTCACGCGAGAGATGCCGAGCCCGAGCCACCGGGCAAGCTGCTCCCTGACTCCTGACCCACAGGCCCTGGATGGTAAAGGGGGGCTGTTTTGAGCCCGCAAGTTTCGGGACCTGCTGTTACCCACCTGTGCGTTACTGATGCACCGCCTGTTTGATCCGGGCAGGTCACTCCATTTCTCTGAGCCTCCACTTCCTTAGCTGTAAAGATGATAATTCCTGCCTATCAGGGACGCTGTGACAGCAAATTCTATGCACTATGCCAGCAGTTCTCAAACTTCTCATTTCAGGGCCCTTTCACACTCAAAACCAAGGACCCTGGAGAACTACTGTCCTCCGTGTAAAGTGCCCAGTGCCGTTTTGTGCGCCTGTGGTGAGGTCTCCCCTGCATTGCAGCAGCCATCTCCCACACTCAGTCCGCTGAGACGGACTGGCAGAGGAATGTCCACTTGCAAATTCCACATCGTTTTTGCTTGTACAGATCAGACCTTTCCAAGACTGAGTGCCCGCGGCCCCAGGCTTCTCGACTTACTGAGGCTTTAAAAAAAATTGTTCTTAACTGAGTTTATTTTAAAAATATTTTAGTTATATCATTTTAAAATAATCTATTTCATATTAACAAAACATTTTTTTAACAGAACATTTTTTAACTTTTGAAAATTATAAAGCATTGGCAGAGTGGCATGTTTTGTGTGCTGGCAAGTGTCCTGAGTATCTGCCTGAATTGAAGGCAGCTGGATTCCATGGCTGCATCTCCCTCTCACCTGTGGGGATATTGGCCCCACATAGATGCAGCACTAGAAAAGACAGGACCTCACAGTCCCCTTGTAAGGGTCTCGGGGACTCCCTGAGGCCTGCTGACCACACTTCGAAAAGCTCTACTCTGTTGTAGCACCTGGTGTAGTAAGTGTTCAGTCACTGACAGTGTGTCACCTGCAGAGAAGAACCAGAACTAAACGTGACATAGAACAGCGAGTTGCAAAAAGGCTCGTGGCTACAGGCTGTGTGAACGTGAGGTCTCTGAATGTCGTCCTCGCTAGTTCTCTGGCCTGGGGTTCCTCGCGTATAAGCAGGGCAGACGAGGCTCAAAGGTGGTTTTCGTGCTCAGGAGCTGCGTGAGCAGGCAGGCCTCAGCCCCGCCTCTCCCCCACCCAGGGCAGGTCTGCCAGGGGGTGTTTTGTGCTTAAATTATCTCTGAGAAAGGCTTCTGTGACTCAGAATCACTGAATTCCGTGCACTGCGCTCTCTGGGTCTCCTCCCAGTCCTGACTTTCCTCGCTTCTCTGAAACGTGCACGGGAGAGTCAGCAGCAACTCTGGCGTGGCAGCCAAGCTCACGGGTGCGCCTGGTGGGTCGTGCTGGGCGGGTGATGACACAGAGCCGAGGCCACCTAGCGACCGAGTCCGTGGAGTCCTGCAGGTCCAGCCAGAAGTGGGTGCACGCTCACGCACCTGACCACATCTTATTTAACTGTACTTAGTTTTTAAATCTTCGCATGAAAAAACGTACAACGTGCAGCACCCCAGGCCAGGCAGTGCTGTTTGGAGCGGCAGGTGGCGAGCTGGGCACCCGCCACGAGCAGCCCCTGTGGACGCATGTCCCCAAGACTGAGTGCCCGCAGCCCCACGCCCTTCGACTTACTGAGCCTTGAATCCAAGTGCAGTGCCTGCCCTTGGAGGGCGGTGGGAAACCTTCCGCCGCCGCTCCTTCTGTGGCCTTTTCTCTCCATGTTTTGCTTCCTAAAAAAAGGTGCATAAGATCCCATAAGCTTAAAGCACAAGTCTCCTAGGGATGGTGAGAGTGTCGGTAGAGCTGCAGTGTTAATTCCCCATGCCAGAGTCTGGGGCAGTGCAGCAGAGGAGGCACGTTGTCCTCCGCACAGGGCTGCCCTCTGCCCGCCTGCCCACCTGCCCGCGAGCTTCCCCGTCAGCAGTGGCCCCCAGCACAGTTTGGCCTGACAAGAACATAGTTACCAAACATTAAAAGTAAGTCTGTTTTGTTCCCCAGAGGATAATATCTAATCGTTATACCTACATACACAATATAGAAACTTGATGTTTGTAATTATAAAAATTTGGAGTTTTTTTCCATATTCATGTCTCAAAGTCAGTTCTTATCAAGGGAAGAAGCCATGCTGTATGTCACATGGCTTTGACTCTCTAAGTACAAACTGAGTGTGTTTCAAAAGTCCATAAAGTAGATTTTGCCTGGTGTCTGTGGGGCTAGAAGGTAGGGGGGCATCTGAGCTTATCTGTACGAGGCCACCAGGGGGCACCAGAAGATGCCCTGCAGTTGTCATTTACCAGACGCTACCTCCTATCCTTTCTGCTTCAGCCTCCCTCCTTGCCAGACCTTTTAACTCCTCCAAAGGGATTCTAATAATAATTCCTGAGCTCTTGCTCAGCCCCTGCGGTGCAGTAATAGACCCCAGGGGAAGCTGATCATTCTCAGGGAGGAAGGCACCATGCCCAAGATACCCTGGACTGAGGCCGAAAGGCAGGAGGAATGGGGACGGACTCCCAGGAAAGGGGGTGAGTCCCGGTGCCACTTGGCGAATGCGTGCAGGTCTCCCTGGGCCGAGTTTGTGGGCTGGGGGCCCAGAAGCCAGGCCCCGCCCCTCTTCTTGGAAAAACATGCTGTCCTCCTGAGTCACACTTTCTCACACCTCATTTTCTCTCTCCACCCTCCTCCCCTGGGGCATTTGAACATCTGCTCTCCAAAGTGGAGAACTTGGATCTCATCCCAGTGAGTTCAGTCCAACTCGACTTTCTTTTTCTGCTTCTTTTAAGCTTCTTTGTGCATGGAAATCTTCTTGCCAAACCTAACAGCTAAGGGCATTTCTACTTGAGGAGACAGTTTTAGTAGCTTAAATTCAAAGTTCTGCAGCAGAAATAACACAAAGGGATAAGCACTCTACATGTAGTATCTGTGTCGTTCATCTGCATGTATGCACCACCTTGCAAACGTTAGGTCCAACAGCAGGTTTTATAAAGAACACAATCCATCTAAGAGCGAATCTCCTAAAAAAGTAAAGCGTATACATAACCCTCTGTTCAGTGAATTCCTCAGAGACTGTGTCATTGACCAGGAGTCCGGTTTATAAACCATGTGTGTATCTCATCACTCCCCAGAAGTGCGTTCCCTGCTAGGTCTGACTTTACACTGGGTGCACTTTTCTCTCCTCCTTGTCCATCCTGAAAGAGCAAATCCAGTCTAGAGCCTTGGTCCCTGTAGGGTCTAGACTAGGAATTTGGAAGAGAAATATTTAGCACCTAGAATGCTTGATGAAAATGTTTTTAAAATGTAAGGCATTTTTATTATGCTTAATAAAACCTTAAAAAATCCAGAATGTGGATTCTCAGTTCAACGAACACAGGTGGTAGGCCTGGGATGGCGCGGGAAGTGCCCGCTGCATTGACGGCTGGAGCTGACGACTGGCAGCTCAGGTTGAAGTCCGGGGCCAGGGCGGGTGATACTGGGGAGATGTTAGCACAGACGCCACACTGTTTCTTTGGGGGAGGGGGGAGCTCATGGAATGCTTTCGACGAGTGCCCATTCCTGCAGTGGAATGTTTTCCAACAGGAAACTTCAGTCTTTCAGACCTTGTCATCTGCTTCTGTTAGAGCCCATTACTACATGTAACTGTGGCTGCCAAACAGCTCCTCCCACCTTGACCCTTGACCTTCCAAAGGTAAATTAGGCAAGCTTTGGCCCCAGTCCACAGGGCCTCATGACCTCGGAGGCGGCGCCTCTCTGTAACTGATGGAAGCTTCAAGGCAGTGATTCTCAACCCACAGGGGCGAACCGTTGCTCCAGAGAGTGTTTCTAAAACACGCATGTCTCCTTCGGATTTCGTATCTGCAACTTTGCACACGATTTCCCACTTACTCCCTTGAACGTTTGTTGCTGAGCAGTGACTGGGGAGAAGGAAGCCCTGAGGTGTGGGATAAGGTTTATTTCTGGTGCGACCGGGGCCAGAGGTGGGACCCGTCCCAAGGAGAGGAGTGAGGGTGGGAGCTGGCATGCGACGGTGTGGGACAATATTCCACATTCCTCTGGGCAGCGTTCAGAGGTTCTCGGCCCAGGGGGCTTATCGGAATCAGTTGGGGAGACGGAAAACAAGAATTCCTTCCGGGCTCCACCCCTGGCAAGACTGAAACAGTAGGTGGGGCCGTGGCATGCACATGATTTTAAAATCTCCCTGGTGATTTTGATGCTGACCCCGGTGGAGAACCACAGCTACAGGGCTTTGCAGATGGGAAGGGGGGCTGCGCTACGTGCCCAGCTCTGAGGTCTGCGGTTCTGTAACTGCGCCAGTGGCTTCTGGCACCCGGTCAGTGAGTTGACGCCCACTCTCACTGGAGTGGTCATCCCGGGCCCAGCTTCCGCCCACCCCGGGAGTTCAGCCACTCTCACCATTCAAGGACCCGGTGGCAGAAGACACAGCTCCGACCGGTTATCTCTGCACGTTCTGCACGTTCTGCACGTTTCTGCCTTCCGGAGGGGCTGTGAGGGTCCCGCTGCACCAGAAAACACACAGATGTGGCTGTGACCACGGAAGTGACTCATCCCTTGGCTGCTCAAGCACAGCCCAGCAGGCAGCCGAGGCTCGGCTGAACTCACCACTCAGAGCTGCCTGGTTCGGATCCCTCCCTTGGGGGTCTGTGCAGTGCAGGCCAGGGCTCAGAGAAAGACCCCTACCCCGGCCTCGCCTCCACTTCTTCCACCTCCCAACATTTTACAGCCTGGCTTACAAGAGGATACTTTTCCTTTTCTTACATCCTTTAGTTTGAAGTTACCCCAAGCTCCTCCCGATGAACAGATTTTAGAGGATAAGTTTTAAATCTATCAATCTGACCATCGTTTAGTAGAGCTCTGGAAGCTTTTCCAAAGAAACACATTCGACTAAGCATTGGCACAGGGTTGGGGGCTGTCTGGAGGCCTGGGTTATTGTCTCACACACAAGAACGACACCCCGACAGTGCCTGGCACGCACTTCTGAGGACGCTTCTCGCCCTCCCAGCAAACAAGACACAAGCACCTTTCTCGCTGTGAGCAAAGCTGGCCCAAGCAGCGTGCGTAGTGCGGTAGTTTTTTCCATGCACGAATTGCTTCCTTAGGAAACGCCTGGGTCAAAGGTCGAGAACATGTTTGTGTGGTGATAGGAATTGCCGAACTGCTTTCCACCCAGTGCGAATTACACCGCCACCAACAATGTGGGCCACTCGGTGTGGCCACGCCTTCCTCTGCAGGGGGAGTTATCAGCAGAGAATGTTTTTGTTCGTTTAATGAGGGGGGTGGCGCCCTGCGTTGATGAGCATTTCCCCTGTTATTAAAGGAGATCCGCGCTTTCCTATACGCTGATTTATTCTCTGCATTTCCTACCTGTGACTTTTAACTTCGTGTCTTTTGTTCCATTAATTTTGTGGAGGGTCTCCGTGCTTTCTTGTTGATAAAAACAAGCACGTGCCGACCACTCACCGGGCCAGGCGCTTCTCCCATGGCCTCCTTTGCTCCTTCCCACCACCCTGGCCCCGCTGTCCCCGTTTAACGATGAACAGCCTGGAACTCAGAGGACTGACGCAGCCTGAAAGGGTCACCCCGAGAGGGACGAGTGACACGCGGAGCTGGGATTTGCTTCTCTTCCTGTGTGCTGTGTTCTTATTCAGGATTCTGCTCTTCAGAGCACTTGGTGTGCTGAAAATCTTACTATGGAACTTCACTTGCTCATAGTATTTCCCCAGTTGTCTGCTTTAAAAAAACGTGGGTTCAGTTTTGCAAACAAAACATTGACGTTGTCAAAGAGGAAGTGGAAATGGCCAAGAAACATAGGAAAATGGGTTAAATTTCACAAATAGTCAAAGAAATACAGATTAAGCGCATGAGATGCCAGTTTTCCCTCTACCGCCTTGGCAAAGGCCAGAAAGAAAAAGCCAAAAATACGGGGTGGAGTCATGTTGGAGGGGCGTACTGGCTCACGCTCTGCTGTGGGCGTGGGGGCTGACTGCTGCTGTGAGCTTCCCAAGGCCCACAGGTCAGGGTTTTCAGTGTGTGCATTTTGGACCACTAACTGCACTCCTAGGTTTTTCTTCTCAGGAAATAATCAACTGTGAAAAAGTTTGCATTTCAAATGATATTACCTGCAAAAGACCTAAATGTCCATTAATGAGGGATGGGTTAAATGAGTCAGGGTACATCCCTATGATGAAATACAATGCAGCCCTTAAAAATGAAACTGTAGGCATATTCTATGTGATATGTTGGGCTCCTCATAACATAATGTTAAATGGAAAAAAAATCACAACACAATACATAGAGTAGGGTCCCACTTTGCAAAAACATGTATGGGTGTGCAGAGAAAAAAGACTGGACAGATATATGTTCAAATATTAGTAACAACAGCAACAACAAAAACAAAAAACTTTAAAAATTAGAAAAAATATTAGTAGCATTCAGTGAAATATTTATGCTTTTCTCTATGATTTTTGGGGGGTTCATAGCATATATTGCTTTTGTCATTCAAATACTTCCAGGTCAACAGGGGTTCCCCTGCACGTCACATTCAAGGCCGATTTACACTTCAGACCCTAGGGAGGGCTCACCTGAGCCCCAACTGAGATCCAGTGTGTCCCATTGTTTGCCCTGAGCCAGTCTCCTGACCTTCCTGAGCTTCCAGCTGCTCTTCTGCAAAAAAGTCTTTGCACACCGTAAAGCTCTGAACCAAGAGTTATGACTGTGAGCTGCTTTCAGTTGTGTCATTATCGTTTGAGACCCAGGGGTTTTAACCTGAGTTTCCAATCCATTCATAATGAGATCATCTCACTTGTGGCCCTGGACAGCAGCATGGGCCTCACCTGGGAGCTGGTTGGAAATGCAGAGTTGCAGAGCATCCAAAACTAGTAATGGAAGCCTGCGTTTCAGCTCCCATCAGAGGCGCAGGTGATTCAAGGCTGGCCGCAGCTGAGCCACCTGGGCAAGCTCCGAGCGAGCAGCACTGAGAGTGGGAAATGTTAGTGATGGGTTGTTCCCAGCTGCGCCAGCCCCCAGGATGCCCCTTGGTGCAGAGCCACCTGATTCTGTGTGTCCATTTCAGAGTCACTGTCGGCGACGCAGGTGCCTGGTAGAGTCAATGGCATGGCCTGGGTGGAGCAGGACCGGGCGCCGGACAGGACGCTGCAATCAGAAGATGACCTCGAGGCCCTTTGCTCTGGTTGGTCTGGTTTTTAAAGAGGCAAAGCGGGCAGTTTTGACTTTTAGAATCCGTTCCTGAGTTACCTGCAGCGCCGCTTTGGGGGATTATTTGGTTTTTCTTTAGAGAGTCGTGGGGAATTTAAATTCAGCAGGACTGGGAGGTGGAAAGCAGCAGCTGGAGGTAGAGTGTAGTGGGGACATCCTGGGGCCACTCGTCCTCTGCTCCCACTCCCTCCAGTCGGCCTCTCGCAGAGACCGGTCTGGTCTTCCAGGCACCGCTGGGGAGCCAGGCCCACGATGTGACCCGAGGTGCGGGGCCCTTCTCTGTGTAGCCCCTCAGACCCTCCCTGGGGCACCCCTGCATAGAAAGGGGCCTGTCATCCCATCTGGGGCCTGCGGGGCTGGTGACTTAGGTCCTCCTTCCAGGAGCCTCCTGCGTGGTACACGGACACCCTTGTCCCCAGCCCCCCAGTGAGAACACGGCCCCATGCCAGGGACTGCCGGCTGCTCCTAGGAATCTGGAGAGCCACCCAGAGGGACTTGTTAGGGCTGCGGTCCCTTGGGGGTTGGTGAGCCTCGAGGCACTTCCACATCCCACCTGGAGTCCTGTTTCCTGTCTCCTCCTCTAGCTGCCTCCTCCTTTCTCCCCAGAACTTGGTTCCAGTCTTTCCTCCTCTGAAAAACCTGCCCCAACCTCTTCTCCCTAGTGACTCTACCCTCCCACCTAGTCAGAGCAGCCAGCACCCAGGCAAGGGGCTTACTGTGCTCAGGGGCCCTGTAGCGCTGCTGGTCTGGGGAAGCACTCGGAGGGGATTTCATTACAAATGGGCAACACTGGGTCAAAAGTGATGATGACAAAGCTATAAGCTGTGAACAATAATTCTGTTGATTCAGAGCTTTACAGTTTGCAAAGACTTTGTGGAAAAGCAGTTGGAAGTTTAGGAGAGGGGGAAACTGAGGCATGGAGAGTTTAGGTGACTTTCCCAAGGCCACAAAGCCACTAAGTGACAGACCAGAGTTTGGACCCAGGCAGTCTGGCTTCAGAGTCATAAGGAATGTGTCATGACTTCCTGCATAGCCCTTTTAACATTCTGTGTGACATGTCGATTTTATTGGTTCCTTGTATGTGACCCTCACAAAAATATAAGCATCATGAAGGCAGATGATTATTCATTTTATTGTCCCCCGTACTTAGAAGAATGCCTAACATTTAGCTATAAACATTTGCTGCAAGAATCAGTAACACTAGCAGCAGACTCTGTGTTCACAAAAGTTACAGCGTTCTCATCATTTCACAACCATGGCTGTAATCTTGGACCGAGAGCAGGCCCAGACTTGAGGGAGCTGCTGAGTGGAAGGTGGGCCTGACTCTCCAGGCCCCTCACCACCTTGAGGCTAATTCGGGCCCCTGACTTCAGGGTAACCTGCTGGGGCCCTGGGGAACTGCTAGTGAAGCGCAGGCAGGAGCTCCGTGGCTGCTGGGCTGAGCATCCACTCTGTACCAGGCATTCGCTCACATGTTTGGGACACAGAGACAGGCACAGCGGCCCAAGAACAAAGGAGGCACGGTACTCTGGGCCCACAGACCAAGCAAAGAGTCCTGCCTGGTGTGGGATGGGGGCTGGAAGTGAAGGTTCTGGAAATGGCCTAACTCAGAAACCGGGCCTTAGAACGAATGCCATTTTCCTAGGAAGGTACGTGTTTTGAGGAGGCAAACACACTTCTTTCGAAAGGCTAAAATATTTATACAAAACAGGACAGAAGTAGGTTTACAATGCCCATATGGAAAGTAATAATTGATAAATAACAATACGAGAATGAACTGTTTCACGCTTTCACCACTGTGAACCTCCTTGTGCCCCACCCTATGTGGTCCTCAACATCGAGTCCTTGACTCTGACAAAAACCTGTTCAGCTTCTGAATGTCAGCCACAGGCTGTCCTCCAATGCTGTCCGAAACAAAAGAATCAATTTACGGCAATTATCCAGATGATTCCGTTTCTCAGAGTTTTAATTTAGTCTGAAATGTTCTGATAGTTGAGGTTGCAAGAACAAAAAGTGTAGAAAGACAGTGGGGGTTGATTTGAATTCCTAATTTTGCATCTGTAGAGAATCCAAAAGAATTTAACTTGAGAGAGAAAAATGCAGATGTGGCTTCGTGGAAATAGTTCTCTCACTGAGTGTGTTATTCTTTATTTAGAAGAGCGAGTACTAAACCATTAAGAGGGGAAATTAAGAGGTATTATTTCCATCCACAAAAATATTACTATCCATCCAGAAGAAATAGCTCTTCAGTGGTTCATCAGTTTAGACTGCCTTATTACAGCCTCAACTAATAAGAGAGCTCAAAACCCAACGCTTGAAATAGCTTCTAATTTTTACAACATGATCCCATTTTAAATAATATGATATATAGGACTTTGGAAAGTCAAATTTTCATGGAAGATTAAAATAGAATTTTGTGATTCCATGAATTAGGACTCTATAAACGCACAGAGACCATTTTTCCTGGCGTGGCATTAGGCTGTAGGTTCCGCATTACCTCATCTGAGTGTGGAGAGGACGTGGGTGGCAAGTGAGCCGGGGTGGCGGGAGGAGGGCTCGCTGGAGTGCGTCTGCCTTCGTCCATCTTCTCTTTCACCTCCTCAAGCAGCATCTCCAACCTGGACATTTCACCCTCCACTTTTCTAAGTAAACACAAACAGGCATCTTATAGGGCATGTGGTCAACATTCCAATTAGTATCAACAGTCCCCAACTACAGCAGTGACCGGTATTATCAAAGTGGTCTGTCTTCAGAAAGAGCAATAGTGGACCCGCCCTGACACACACCCTGTCATAGTTTCCCTCCGAGGGCCTGGGCTCTGGTCCTTCCTTTGTTAGTCATTAGCTGTGTGTCCTTGGGCAAATAAGTCACTTAGTCTTTCTGTGCTTCCAATGTCTCAAACAAAAGTGTGCAGCATCTGCATTTTTAAAGCATGGTCCTGGACAGGCATCCTTATTGCAAAGGTTTGAACTCTTCTGGAATGAGTCTAAATAAATTCAACACAATCCTGAACAAAATTCTACTGGAATTTTATTAAGAAATGTGGTAAATTTGGTGAGCTGATTATAAAGTCTTAATAAGAGAGTGCAAGAATAGCTAAAGAAAGTTTTGAAAAGAAGGAAACATTTCAAAATATAGGCTAAACTGTGGTAGTTTAACACCGTGTGGTTGCTGTAGAAACAGACGCCTAGCTCAGTGGGAGGGGCAGAGCAGTCCCAGATACCCATGGAGGTTTTGTATAGGATAAAGGTGCCTTTTTCAACCAGTGGGGAAAGGCTGGTCCCTTCAGTAAGTGTTGGGACAAAGATCTAAGCATGAAAAGCCGCACTGCTAATCAAATAAAATAGAGGGAAATATGTTCTACCCTAGCAGGCAGAGGCGCAGACGGCAGAGGTCAAGGAGAGAGACCGGAAGTGTAAAGGAAGAGAGATGACGACCAGAGGCTGAAGGTCGTGGGACAAGACGGGGCTGGAGAGGCTGGAAAGTGAGTGAAGGGAGAAGGGGGGGACCTGCAGTCAAAACTGGATGGGGATGGAGAAACGGCACTTTTGAGGGAATTTGTGATCTTTTAGGTAAAGCACAAGATGGTAATACCAGGAAGGAGGGCTCGATGGAGGTAGAAGGACCCCTTTTCTTGGCTCCTTGGCTCGAGTGTTGGTGTGTGGAAGAACCGAGCCACTTCCAGACTGCATTCTGACAAAGAGGATGCATGAAACCCAAACAGCAATTTTTGCATCTTATCTTTTAAAGGCAATAATAAGAAGGTTTTAGTAAGCACACAACAGTTGACTTCAACAAGTGATTAGTCAGTGACTTTGCAGAATTCTTTCCCCTACAGAAAGCCATCTGCGAAGGCCTTTGGACTCAACACCTAGAAGGTTCTCAACATACCAGCATCTCAAGGGCAGCATGGGTGCTGCTCATTGACACGTGCACCCACATGAGAACAAGAGGACCAGCCTCGCACTGTGCAGCTCTGCTCGCTCTGGGGTGGCTGTGCTGCTTTTGAGAGAGGCTGGGTCCTTCCCTCGCCCCAGCGTTGAAAACTTTTCCTGTATGTGGGATATAATCGCAGTCGAAGCCTGGTTTATCCTGGGGCCAGGCACTGCGTGGGTGGGACCGGGGTATAAACGAGGCATTGATTGCATCGCTTTGGTCTTAATGTGCATAGATCCCTGTCTTTAGAACTCCTGCCAGCAAGTGGGATTCCTTGGAAAATATCCTTACTCTATTTGTTTTTCAACAAACAGGGAAAGCAGGTGGAGATCTTTTTTTTTTCCTGAAAAAAAAAAAAAAAAAAGCTTTGAGGGGAAAAAAGCAGCATTAAAACCCCATCCTTACTGTCTAATTACTCAGTATTGAAATAACAGTAGACAGAGGTTTCATTCATTTGAAAAAGTAAAATTATACTTTGGGGTAAATACCGCAGGATGCGAGTGCTAAAATATAGACCATTAACATATTTTGGCCTCCAAAATGTGTTAAAATGCTATGAATAGAAAGAGCTGAACTTACAAATACTGAGCCCAGTAAATGGATTCTTTTCATTCATAGCAGGAAATTCTATGGGCAGAACCCAAGCCCTGATTCCTGGAATACATCATAAAGCTGTTTGGATTGGAAAGGGAGAGGGGTCATGTGCCGTAAAAATGGCTGGCTGGAAACTTCAGCGGGAACGTGACTCCAAGTTTCTAATGTGGATTAACACAGGAACCCTTTGACTTTAAGTTTTAATGCTTTCCCTTTGTCTGGATTTGTGGGGTGCTCACCCCAACATTCTAGAGGATTGTTCCCAGCTGACAACAATCCTCCCCTGCCCGCAGCCCCTTTGGACTTGTCTGTGGCTGGGAAAGAAGGGGGAAAGAGGGACAGGAGAGAAGAACCAGGCAGGAGAAGTAGAGGCAGGAGTGGCGTGAAGGAGAGGACGGAGGAGCCTGGGCAGGGGGAGGCCCCCCGGGGTTTGACTGAGAGCCTCTCCAGGGTTCTTCTGTGCTCTTTCCGGTCTCGAACCGAGTACAGTGACATCCACTGAAATGCAAGATGGTGGCACAGTTGTCCCCCGGATGAGACAACCGTCCCTCCAGGGGACAACTGTTCATTTGGGACACTCCATCTGGGTCACCACCTGGCACGGGACCTTACACACAGCAGGAATTCCTTCCTAGTTCTTGCTTGGGGCGACACCTGTTCCTTGGCAGTGCGGTTTTCACTGACCCGAGACCTTTCCGGGCCTTCAGTGGCTCCCCAGGCGCTAACCCAGCAGCCGCTTCAGAATCCCGGCTGGAGGAGCTCTCTTCCTGACCCCCGCACCCCTCACAGTCTAAGCCTGACCTTTCTGGATCAAAGTCACCGACGGCTAGGGGGTCATGCTTGCGGACTTGCTGCTTCCAAGTCAGATGCTTTTCCTTGTTGGCCACGAACTCCTGCCCCAGCGATGCAAGATGCCCCTGCAGTTTCTCCAGGGCCTGTAGTGGAGAAGTCACTGGAATCGTTCACCTGGAACCCCATGCGTGTTTTTCCCCAAAACCACAAGGGTGTACCCTCCAGTAGTGTCAAAACAAAGTCACCATCCTTCTCCTGGCCCTTGTGTTGCATCAGAGCCTGACACCTAAAATACAGAGCTGTCTCAACGTTCACACTGCCCTCGGAGCGCAAAGCTGGGAAGTTCAGTGTCTCCCCATTTCTCTCCCCGAGTCCACCAGGGGCCCCTGGACTTCCTTAACAGGATGTGGATAGTCCTATTTGCCCAGTGACTTTTAGCTTCTGTAGCACGCTCCCTCTCATTATCCTGTTTAATCGACGCGTCAGTGTTGCAGGTGTGGCGGAGTAGATGTTACCGTCCCGGTTTTATAGAGGAAATGGGAGCTCTGGGGAGCACATCTGATGCCACACAGATCTTAAAAAGAAACTGCGCTTAGGGGACCTAGGTTCGAGTTTGTGGCACTTAGAGGGCAAGATGGGGAAGGAACAGCTGGAGGCTGAGCCACAAGCTGTGAGTGGGTCTTCTAGACGGCACCACGTCACCACACGCAGCCTCCCAGGAGAATGTTTAAGCCTCGCGGGCGACGCGCTTGTATGAAGGGCGGGGGCTTTAGCTCCGCAGCTGCAGCCGCAGCCACTGAACAGTCCCTGAGCACCGCTATGTCTGGCCTTGCGCTGAAAGTGTGGTGGATCTAAAATCATATCAGGCACAGTCCCTGGTCTCCAGGACTTTATTCCTGTTGGGAAAAGAGACCGTGGATCACAGACCTTTGCCATGGTTCCGTGAAAGAAGGGAGACTTAAGTCAGTCTTGAAGGGTGCTCAGGAGGGCCCAGACCAAGCAGTATCCTTGAAAATGGAAAGAGGGATTTGCAGAGAGATTCCCAAGGGCTGGAACATACCACAGCGGGGTTAAAGGATCAGACACGCCAGAGTTCAAGTTCAGACTCTGTCAGCTATTAATTGTATGACTTTAGTGAACTTGAACTCTAAACTTCAATTTTCTCATATGGTGAAAATTAAATGAGATAATGCTTAGTGCCAGGAGCATAGTACATACTCGATAGAGGGTAAGCTATCATCATCATCATTACCAATTCTTAAAAAAAAAACAAAAACATTTTTTTAAATTTATTATTAGAGAGAGGGGGTGGGAAGGAGAAAGGGGCTGGGAGAAACATCAATGTGTGGTTGCCTCTCACATGCCCCCTACTGGGGACCTGGCCTGCAACCCAGGCCTGTGCCCTGACTGGGAATCGAACCAGCAACCCTTTAGTTTGTAGCCCGCGCTCAATCCACTGAGCCACACCAGCCAGGGCCATTACCAATTGTTGTTATAAAAAATGAGTAAGTTTGGAAACATATTGGCTGTTGGGTATAAAAAATGGTTAGTGTGGCAGGTGTTTTCCATCTCCCCCTCCAGATGCATCCTCCGCTGCTCTCCTTGCCCTACCCAGGAAGCCGACCTTCCAGGGACAGCATGGACAGGAGGGAGGAACTGGAGATGAATGGGGTAAGGGGCCTTTGTTTCCCCGACTTCTTCCTGCGTGTATCATTGTGGACTGGCTGTGCCTCTACCAAACACCGCAGAGCTTGCCAGCTACTCCCACAGCTGCAGCTACTCTCCTTGGGCTCCAGGACCTGTTCTTCCTCTGTCCCTTCTGCTCCTGTTGTTTTCCACCGCCCACTGGTTTCCCTTAACCTTGCCCACACTGTTGTTGAACAGTGCCTTCTTCAAGTCTCCCCGAGGACGCCACTGGAGCAGGCCCCCTGGTTCCCGCCAGGCCTCGGCCGGGGTCTCCAGGCAGTGCTCAGGCGTCCAGCCGGGAGATGGGCGGAGTGTGGAAGTCCTGATAAATGAGGAATTTGGACAGGCCAACACTTCTCAACGAAGGTGGCAACATCAACAAATTCTGCAGTGTTGCGCGAGGGGGAATTTCCCATGAGAATGGGATACCCCAGTGAAGATGCAGACGTGTGGAGATGTGGGTGAGAAGTGAGGACTGGCCATCGAGGGGTTGGTTGCACAAAAGTGACATTAAGGCCTTGGGAAAGAATTAGGTGCTCAAAGCAGAGAGACAAGAGAAGCCCATTTTAAGTTAAATCTTGGATTTTGAATCGTTACGTCTCAGAAGACGACAGGAGACAGCTTCCCAGCCACAAATGGTCCTCTTTGAATTCTCGTCAAACTCTGAGATGGGCAGACGTGCTACCTGTCTAAGATTGTACCACCAGTATGTGGAACTAGGATGTCTGCTCCGAAATCGGAGCGCTCTCTACTGCACTGTGCTGCTCAGGCGGAGGTCAGCCTTAGCTCTGCCTGGCCACCTTCCCACACTGGGCAAAGGACTTGAACTCCCAGACCCAGGCTGGTGCGGTCCGGAGTCACCTTGCCTCTCCTCCCTGCTCCAACATGAATCCCCCTGTCCCTCTAACACCAGGAAGAAACGTCCCGAATCAAGGCCTCAGAAGGCTAGTGCCTCAAGCCAGTTCCCTCTGCTTCACTCGGTCCTTTAAAAGTCTGTGAAAGCTCGGGTGTTTGGAGACCCCCTTTATCATTCCCTCCTGCATCCCTGCAATCCGGCTCCCGTGGGCCCACCATGTCATTGAAACTGAGCTGGCCAAGGCCCCTCGAGGCCTCCAGGTTGTCAGACTCAGTACACATCTTGCCTTCCTTCCCGCCTTGTACGTTTGGTGATGTGGCCCACTCCCCACTTCTTAAAGCCCTTTTTTCTTGGCTTCTGCAGCACTACCCCTCCCAGATCTGCCTTGACCTTCTGAGTCACTCCTCTTAGGTCTCCGTGGTGGACCCCTCTTCTCTCGCCTGCCCCTGGGTGCTGTTTTCTGTGATTCTAACCTTGAACTTCACCGCTTACTCTGTGTGTTTGCCTGGGCAGTCTCACATACCTCATAGATTCAACCCACACCTATGCCCAAGTCTGCCTTTCCGGCCCAGACGAGTCCTCCGAGGTCCAGGCCCATTGCTCTCCTTGCCTGCTGGACCCCTCCAACTGGATGTCCTCCAGGGAACTCAGAATGTCCCAAACTGAACTGGATCTTCCACTTTTATTCCTGACCTTCCTTGCCCCAGATAGCAATCTGAAGTTCATCCAAGCCTCCTCCCTCCCTTTACTCAGCCCTTTCAATCTGCCAGCACTTCCTTAAACCCTTGGATGTGTCCCCTTCTCATTCTCTTGGCAGCCCTGGTTCAGGGCCTCACGGCTTGTTCCCAGGTAAGGCTCCCTAGCCAGTCTCGGTCCCTACAGTCTTGCCTACAGCATGGTCGCCATTTCTCAGCTTGAATCCCTCCAGCACTGCCCATCACTCAGCCTCAGGGCGAAACTGGAGCTCCTGGGTGTGAGTCAGAGGGCTTTCCTGGTGTAGTCCTTGTCTGCCTTTCTAGTCCTGCCCTTCTTCTCCAGGTGCACCCCAGGCTCCCTCTGGTCCATCGCAGTGACAGGCAGTTCCTCGCCTCTCAGCACTTTCTGGTCCCTGGGCCACTGTACCTACCAATCTCTTGCTCCTGGGGGACTATAAGCCACTTGACAAATTGTTTCATCATCTCCAAATCACTAGTGCCTGGTATAGACTCCGGGACACAGGAAGTCCCGGGTAAGTGTTTGTTGAACAAACAAATGAGTTGTTAAATTAGCATGATGATTGAATGGATAATGAACTGTGTCTCTAACATTTGGATCCTCCCAGTTTTGGGGTACTGCTGTCTGGCTTCTGATGCACAGCCTGCCTCAAGCCTTGCTTGCGTTGTTTACGTCGGGACGTCCGACCACCTGCCTTGCTGTTGCCCAACGGCCTAAACTACTACTTCAGCTCGGCCCATTTCCGGCTCTGGCAGCCTCTGCTTTTAGCCCCATTGCCAGGCTCCGCCCCCACTTCCCATGACCCGGGCACTGATGGACAAGGGGTCACAACATAAACTAGTGATTTGATTAAATACAGCAAGCCAGGATGTGGAGCCCAAAGCTTCTGATCTGAAAAGCACAGCTTTAAGATCAATTTTAAGTTTTCAAAGTTGTATATACTGAGTTGCCAGGCACGGCAGTCCTTGCAGCCTACATCCCGTAAGACCCGTAAGCACTTGGATGGGCTTTATCTCCCTTTATGATGATGGCTGGTGTGCCCCTCTCTCGAGCCTCCCCTGGCCTCAGATGTATTATGGGGTGACGGTGAAGAAAAGCAGCCATAAGTAATAGATCCCCTGAGAAAGAGGGTGGGCTCAACGTGTAGAGAAATGGAATTCTAAGCTCTTTCAGCCCCTGTAACACAAAGGCCCTGACCTCAAATCATTGATGAGACAGGGGTCTCAGCATGGGGGCAAGGTGAGGGGGGGATGGGAAGATGGGGTTACGGGGCGGGAAAAAGGAAATGGCATAAATTAGACATTAACACAATTGTGTACTAAATGGTTATCATACAACCAACTTGAAATAAGTTATTGAGGATCTTGATGCGATCCGATTTACCATTAATTACTAAGGGCGTCATACGTGTGCGACGCAAGGGCAGGCCTCTGGGGGACGTTCAGCTGCGGAGCGAGGGAGACGGGCTGCCTGCCCTTCGTCTCCAGCGGATGCGCCCACTGGAGCAGACACGGCCCAGTGCTGTGAAGGCGTTAGTGTTTGCCCCCGTCAGAGTGTCTAGGGAAGGGGTTTAAAGCAGAGTAACAGATTACCAGCCTCTTGTCCCGCACGTGACGAGGGGAGTCCCGCGCTATGCTTTTGGAGAATTCCTGCACCTGCAGCAAGAAAAAGCAATATTTCCTCAATGACGTGGTGTCGTGTGTTGGAACGTGGTTACTTCTGTGGCTCCTGATGAGCTTTAAAGGTATTACTTTACTCCTCAGTCGGTCAGTCTGTTCTCTCAGCTTCCAACACATCTTTTTCCCGTGGGATATCTTTTGGAATATGTAAGAAGAGCTTGCGGGAGAGTTTTTCCGAGAGGCTGATGTCAGCGTAAAGAGACTTGTCTCAGATTCTGTTCCTATGTAAGAAAGAATACGTTCTGGCTACCACTCACTACGAGTTCATTGCAAAGTCATTAAGTACAGAAAACAGGACCCGGCGGCAAGCACCACCGTTCACTATAAAAAAAAAAAAAAGCTTTCACAGTGGGTATCTACATGGAAGAGGTTTAAAAACATTTGTACCTTTGAGATGTTCCTGGTGGATATGCCTCATGGGCTCCATCTGCGTAATTAGAGAATAAGAAAGTGTTACTGTGGGCGCTGACCAAGGACACCGTCCTCCGGACTGACCGGCAGCGTTCTGGTCGCAGTGCCAGCAGCCGGGTGATATGTCAAGGGCTGGGCCCGATGCCAAGGTCGAATTGCCCTCTGACACTCACCTCCTGGGTGACCCAGGGCAATTACCCCATCACCGCAACCCTCAAATTCCTCAGCAGTGAATGGGGACAGTGACAGAACCTGCCTCGCAGGGTTGTTACGAGGGTTCAGTGTGAAGTTCTTAACACAGCCTCAGGCACGTGGGAGGTGCTGAGTGTGTGCTGGCTGTCACTACTCTCCGGTTTGGTGCCATTGTGTGAACTACACAGACATGTCTCCTGAAACTAGACCAGGAGCTCCGTGAAGGCCGGCGCCATGGTGGTCTTGCCACCAGGCCTGTGTCCCTCACTAACACCAAGCTCATGGGAGCCACATGCGAGAGAATTCTATAAAATAGTGTATACTGAGTTCCAACACGGGTGCCAAGACAGCGATTTTTACACAGGACGGGCCCCTTGCCACTCCCCACAGGCTGGCCAGACAGGAGTTTAATGTCCAGAGTGGTTCACCTTGAGGGGCGTCTGTCATGCACAACCCAGAAAGCTCAGAAACACACCAGTGCCAGCGAGCTAAGCAGTCGTGGTCGCACCAGACTCGGAGGGTTATGAATACCTCTGTTACGATGGCTGTGGAGCCTCCGAGTCCAGTTCTACCACTGGAACTGGGAGGGCTGGAGAAGAACCAGACACCTGACTTCAATGCCCAGTGCTGGCGGGAGAGGAGCCTCCTTCTGCTGCTGACCCTGGGCGTTGAGAATCGGGTGCCCCCGGGGTTCTCCTGCAGGCAGGAGGAGGAACCCTGATACTTCCCAGGGTCGGGGGTGCAGACTGACTTCTCCATGACTTAGGGGGGCTGTGGGCTCTGGGGGGTGTGCATATGGGGGGGATCTGTTCAAACTCCCCAGTAGAGTGCTCAGCTGACAGAGGAGGGAGTGGGAGCTGAGAAGGTGGAGAGGGAGACGCAGACCGTGTTCAGGCCGGGGTGCGGCTCACACAAGGCTGAAAAGAAAGAGCACGCAGTGCTGGCCAAATGCCAGAAGAATGGAAATACTTACCTCCGTCATTAATGTCAGTTTCCCCGACTACTAGATCTCAAATAATCCCCGCAATCCTGAGCCTCATCGTGCTGGGAAGTTGGGGTGGTTGGGAAGACGGGTAAAGGGGCCTCAGAATAAATTGTGCACTTAACATCAATAACTCGGGTGGAATGGGTGGAAGCCACAAGGCCCAGGCTCCGGCGGACGTTAGGCAACAGAGAGATGAAGACAAGGTTGCTGCCCTCCGGAGCCTTCAAGGCCAGGGGAGAAGCAGTCCCCAGGTTATTCGGGGTCAAGGTGGGCTCAGATAGCCACCCGACAGAACACCGAACAAAGGAGGGGAAGACTGCGCCGGGGCAGGTTCTGAGAAGTCCTGAGGCCCATGGGGATTGGACGCAGAGATGGGGTGTCCCGCATAATCAGGGCCTCGGAGCGGGGGTCAGGGTCAGCCAGGAGACTGTGGGTGACTTCTGGGGGAGAAGGGCTCAGTTTTGAAGGGTAGGACCAAGTAAAAAAAAAAAAGATGGGGACCTCAAATCCTGGATTGAAGAATTTGGATTTTATTCTGTGATGTATTATCATTAGTCTAGTCCCCCATTCTTCTCATGAGGGCGTGCACTGGGCTTCTGGGAGGTCACAGTGCTCAGTCAGAACTAGAACCCGGGGCACCTCAGAACTGGAACTCGGTTTCAGCCACCTTCCAAAGACTCACACCAACCGATACAGGGGCAGGGCCCCGAGTCCGGGTTTCCTGGAGATGACTTTCACTTACCTCCGTCTCTCGGGAACGGTCAGGAGTTTTCCTTTCCTGCTCTTCTTTCTCAGCACGATTTGACCCAGACAGGCTTTCTAAAATGTCTTGCACAAGAGCTAACCTGTCTCTCAGTTCGTGAGAAAAGTGGTCTTGTGTATCTGTTGGAAGCGGTTTGTCGATTATGTTGTTTTCAGGGATTTTCCTTGTGGGAGCAACACTGTAGAAATCAGAGAACTGGCGACGGACTCGGTCCCCCTGGAACCCATGGCCTGATCCTGCCTGTTCAGTCTGCTGATGCTGGGGTGACTGCCCATGGCGACCTTTTTGTTTAAGGCTTGGACTCTTGGCTTCAGTTAGAAGATTGGAACTTTCCAGATGGCTGCCGTCTCCAGCGGCCGCTGGCTCTCCCAGATCAGAGGTGCTTTCTTCCTCAGCGATTGGAGAACAGCTGGGCTTAGCGCTGCTCCCGTCACCCCTCTCGGGGTTGAGTTGGCCGGTGAGCTCTGGAGCTGGTTCTTCTAGCCAAGAACTCTTAATATAACGCAGAAGGATGCTTTTAACAACGGCCTCGTCAGAACTGTCGGCATTGGAGATCTCTGGCAGAGTTTCACGGTCGATACGTTCACCTTTTAAAAATTCCTCTTTGGAAAGGTGATGCTGTAAAATACTGGAAATGTTTGACTTTGGAATATCTCCTCTAGCTAGCACGGGAGGATTTGTGGTGCATCGTTGCCCTTTATCGTGTTTTTTCTCGACGGTGCTTTCATTCATTTTATCCGTAGCCAGGGCTGAGTCTGCATTTATGCAAGCCTCCTTACGTGTAGCCCCTTCTTGAGTGTCCCCTGCTGCTGAACCAACTTGATCTGAGACACCCAGAAGGTGGTTTTCCGAGACAGGGCGGTGATTACCACACAGCTTAGTTTGGGGGGCACGCCCACCGTGAGGCAAACCTTCCTGTCGCTCACCAGTCATGTCTTCTGAGAGATCGGCTTCATCCATGTGTGTGTGCCTGGCCTCCGTCCCTCGTGCCTGCCCTTGGTGCTCCTGACTGTCGCAGCAGACCTGATTTTCATGGACTGCCTTCACCATGCGTCCTGGTCTGCAGAGAGAAAAGAGACTCGTTGTTACATACATTAGAACAGCGCACGGCAGCAGGCTCGTCCCGGCATCTGTGCCCGAACGTTTAGAGAATTCAGTTACGGGCCTGGAGGCAGAAGGCTGGACTGGGCGCCCGCCCATGGTCCGTACCGCATGGGCACGACCAGGGGTCTACAGGCGAGGGGAAAAGGAGGAGGGGTCCCATTTGTATTCATTAAATCGAGGAAGATGTTGGTCTCTGGTTAATGACCAAATATTTATCAGCCTCTCTTAGGAAAGGCTACTTATTTGGAATTTGTCCTCCCAAAATGGGAGCTTGAGATGCAAGTAAAGGATTGACTTTGAAAGTCCTGTGGCATCACTTTTCCACCCCTTGCTGACGGGCCTGATGTTGGGCGAGACTGTACGGTGGCTCAGCTGACATGAAACCTCCCCTCCTCTGTCCCCGTGCTCCCCCGTCTGTCCCTGCAGTCGCTCGGGCCCCTCTCTGGTCTTCCTTCGAATGCTGGGGAAGGCGGAGAAGGGCTGATGAAAGTAGGGCCCAGGGACACAGGGGCCTCAGCACCCCTGAGGCCAGACTGCCGCCCAGCGTGTCTCTTCTGGTCGGCCCTTGGGCAGGGCGGCCGCCTCGCTCTGTGCAGCCCTGGCAGCTGGCCATCTGGTGGGGGCAGCAAACCTGAGGGACACTCCTGACCATGGTCAGAACAGACCCAGCTGCCACTGGGAGTGTCCTTCTTCCTTTGGGACAGAATGGAAGACATCCATGTGCATGTCTCTCTGTGACTTGTGGACTGTTGGCATAACTCCTTCAAAGCAGCAACATGTCCCCCAGTTTCAGGTGGAGGAGCCGCGCTCCGACTCAGCCAGGCGCCCGCAGCCCCGGCTGACCTCCCTTGCCCGCCTGAGGACGGGTCTGGGCGTTGGTCTCTGAGGCCCCGCCCCATCTACATTTTTAGGAGTCTGTGCATCTGTGATGATTTGCTAGCCTAAAGAGCTAGTAACGTACTATGTTTGACCAAAAACATTGAATTAAACCCTCCAGGGAGCAAGGAGCGTGAACAGAACGCGGCAGAGCTGTCTGTTCAGTTTGCACGACAGCACTAACTCCGATGGGCGGAGCCGGGCCAGGGAGCTCGGGTCAAAGCTGCCGTGTTTGCTGTGTAGAATGTGCACCCCAGTTTTTAGCCCAAACTTTCAGGGAAAAAAACCTTTCATTTTATTTTTTAATTTGATTTTGTATTTATTTATATTTAGATACCTTTTTGTATTATAAAGGGTATTATTTTGCATATGGCTATCATTGTTTTCTAGAGTTACACTTTTAACACGCATAAATAAAAAAATTAAAAACAATTATATAGATACGGAATTAGTATTACCCATGTATAATGAGCATGCTTATTTTTCCCTCAGAAATTTGGGCAAAAAGTGCATATTACACACGGCAAAAGACAGTATTTTGCTTAAAGTGAGAGAGTGAGAGAGACTAGGAGGAGGAAGAGGAGGAATCGCTGCAGGGTCACTTTAAATTATTTCCGGCAAAGCGGCAGACACCTGCGCGCACAGCTGGACGGGCACCCCAACCCCCGCTGCAGAGCAGGGCCAGCGCTCCGCACAGCAGCACTCTGGGGAAGCAGGAGCAGCCAGACCCGCCTTTGGATTCCCGCTTCTCCACTCGTGAGCCCTACGCCACTAGGCAGGCCATTTAACTTTTCCGAGTCTTTGTTTCTTCTCCCCGAGAGTAGGACTAATCATGCCCAGTGCACAGGACTGCTGGAAAAACACGCGATGACGATCACGTAAAGCTCCTGGAGCAGTGCTCGGCACGGAGCGAGCCTCGGATGAATGGCAGCTTCGCAGTGAGAAACGAGGCAATCCCCGGGTTGGCATGCCGAAGAGTGCCCACCTGCAGAGGGCTGGGTACGCCTATTCCGTGGGGATGTTGGAGGAATGGGGAGACACAGCACATGAGAGACTTGATCTCTGTAAGAGCCTTGGAACTATTTTTAAAATCTACCTGTAAGTGAATATATTGTTTCATGGTGAAAACTGTCACTAAACAATCTAAAGTAAGACCTCCAAAAGGCCAGCAGGCATACAAAAAGATGCTCGACCTCACTAATCATCAGGGAAATGCAAGTCAAAAGCACCGCAAGATGCCGCCCCACACGGGTGAGGGGGGCTGTCTTCGGGAAGACAGAACAGGAGTCGGCGAAGGTGTGCAGGGAAGGGGACCCTCGCGCGCTGTGGCGGGAATGCAGGTGGGTGCAGCCACTACGGAAAACAGTACGGAGACCCCTCAAAATATTAAAAATATATCTACTCTTTAATCCAGCAATTCTGCCTCTGGGTGTGCACCCAAAGGACGTGAAAACAGAGCCGTGGAGCACTGTCTGCACTCCCGTGTTCGTTCACATCCTTCACAGAAGCCAAGAGGTGGAGAAAACCTATGTGTCCATCGGTGGGGGACTGCAGAAAAAAGATGCGACACGTATATATACAATGAAACATTGTCGGTCACGAGAATGGAGGACATCCTGCCATTTGTGACCGCATGGACAGACCTCGAGGGCGTCGTGCCACCGAAACAAGTCGGAGAGAGACAAGCACTGTCTGGTATCACTTCTATGTGGGATCTGAAAAAGCCTGGGTTTTGGGGTAGGGGAGCGGGGCAGGGCCGATGTAAGTTAAGGACACAAAACTCACCAGAAGTAGTACATAAGCCCTGGAGATCTAGTGCACAGGTAGTGAACGTAGACGGCAGTGTTATAATCTAACTTGCTAAGAGACCAGAACTTAATTATTCCACCCACTAAAAAGAAGTGATAATTATGTACCTGGATAGACATGCTAATTATCACTAGAATGGCAATCATTGCAACATATGAATGTATGAAATTAACATTCTACACCTTAAAATTACAGAATGTTACACGTCAAATACATTTCAATGTTTTTTTTTAAAGTGTCTAAGCATTGAGGGGAAAAAAAGAGTATCTTTAAATGCCTGTAAAGAAAAGAGAATGAATTCTAGTTTCGCAGAACTTTGGGTGACGCAAGCTACAGCCCCAAACTCATCCTCATGCCTTCTTTGTGTCTGGAGGTGCTAATGGCAGAGTCCCAAGCCCTTCTAACTGGGAAGGAAAGGCTCTTTGCCAGCCAGGTCCTAGTTCCTAAAATAGCATTCCACTTAAGCTGATAACATTTAATTTCTGCCAGGATTCTTAAGAAAAAGAAAAAAGAGAGACCAGCAAGATAAACCAGAAGCCAAAGGAGCCCTCTCTTTACACACAAGAAAACAGCTTCTGTTGTCATTATTGTTGTTTTCTTTTTGTTTGTGTGCAAAACATCAAAAGGTTTTTTTCTGGTAAAGGACAATCTATGTTCTTAGCATCACAAAGGACCCCTTACAGGTAGCTGGAAGGAACTGGGCCGGCTTCCTGCAGAGATACCAGGCTCCATCTTGGTTCATTCAAGGAGATTCCGGTCAGAACCCAACAAAACTCAGCTTGACTTACTGAGTCACACCTGGGGCCATGGCTGCTTAGGCAGCCACACTGGCCATTATGTGCTCAGCAATAGCTCACAGGTGACCCTGAGCATGAACACTGAGCACAGGGGGCCAGCGCATTCCAGAAGACTGCCGCAGTCCGGTCCCCAACAGGAACACACAGCAGGCTGCTCACTGTGGGGTTCGCTTTAGTACAAGTCGGACTTTGGTGCTGAGGGGCTGACTTAAGGTCACTCATTTGCCAGTTTAAGATGACCTCCGTGGCTGGGGTGACTGGATACCTGATGGAATCCATTAAGAATGTCTGTAGGTGGGAAATCCAAAAGTCCTTAGTGCTTAGAGGCCAAAGATGGTCAGGAATCATGGTCTCTGGCTGGTAGGTGATGTCTGTTCTGTTCATTAAGCCGACTTAATGGTGACACAAATGTTACACTTCAGATGACCCTGGCCACCATGTGCCCCAGCACCTGTGTTCTGTGTTCTGCCAGCCTCCAGCCAGGCGGTAAATGACCCACAGATGGGGGAGAAACTGGCACCATGTCTCCTCGCCCTTCCCTGCCTCCCCCCACCAAAATACCAGCCACCCAACACTCTCAGGTCCCGACCCCACCCCCTTCTAGCATCAGTTTTGCAGACTCGAATGAAAACTGGAGGCCATGCTTCCACCGTCCAAGTTCTTCTTACTGCTGTTCACCTGTGTCCTTAAGAACGTGAATAGACTGTGGAGCACAGGATCCCATGATACTTTGTCCACAGAAAGCAGCAACTGCTGGAAGTCTCTCCTGGCACACCCTGTGGTCAGCACAGACAGCTAAAACCACGGTGGCGGCGGCAGCAGCAACTCACCTGCCTCTTGGAGCCTCTGGACATCACGAATGAGCCGGTCCACGGGCCTTACAACACAGATGGGCAGTCCTTTCATTCAGTGTCATCCTTCCTTCGTTCAGCAGGGGAAAGTTGGCTGTGATGGAACAACAGAACACAAACTAAGCTTCCAAACCCTCGTGGGCCTGCTTCTCCGGGCTTCCTTCAACGACAAGAAGTCAGCTTTGAAGATTATGTGGGGAACTTCGGATGGGCTTCAAACTTCATTTTGGGGGGGCTTATCTTTTAAGAGCATTCAAAAATACTTAGTTTCACTCTTTTAATTTTCCAATTCTCTCCCTCTATTTTTAGCTCAAGATTTCTATGTACCCATGAAAGCAAATAGGAAATGTCTCAGAACAGTGGGCGCAGGCCCACCCCCAGAGGTCAGGTGCTCGTGGGTTTTGTGGCCAGTGGGTGGTGCGTCTCGGTTAAAATAGGCTCGGCAGTAATGTGATACGGGCTTCTTGTGCGGTGACTGCATTTGACGATGCTCTGGTAATGCTATCGGCTCACTCCATCTCAGAAACGTGGGGTACACTCAAATGCGGCAGGGTCTGTATCTGTAACCATACACCACGAGGGGTGGCCGTGGCCTGTTACTGCTGAGTGGCAGAAGGGAGACGCTGATGGTCGCAGCCAACTGACCCAGTCCTACCCGGAGAGCCAGATGGATTTATTATTTATAGTCGGTCTTAGGGACGTGGGCCTCCTGATGGTGCACTCGAGTTTGATGACCAGCTGTTATACACTATTTATCCAAAACTATTTAAAAAGTCAGACTAAAAAAAACTTCTTTTGAAGCTGTGATCAAACAGTATTTGGAAAAGCTTCTTGCTTTTCTTGCCCTTCGGGGTCAGCGCTGTCTTCTCATCCAGTTTCCCGGTGCCAAAACCACGCAATCATCGTGGATTGTCTAGTTGGCGCCGTAAGCCATGGTCTTTTCTGTGCTTAGGGGACGTTTGGAAAACTCTTGCCCACTGATCTTCTAAAAATAATTCTAAGGACAAATTTTAAAACATTGATGTAAAGAAATACAGTTTTTAAAAAAGACTTTGTCCCTTTGCTAAACTTCCTAGCTTAAGCTTGACAACCTCTACCTGCAGAGAAGAATCATCTCTATATTTTAGCAAAATCCTTTCTCTTTTCTCTATATTTAAATACTTGTCCTCCCCCCACCTGCCTTCCACTCCCAGCGTAAAGGAAGACCACTGACTTAAAATTATAAGTTAAAAAAATATAACGAATGGAATGTCAAACATATTGTATATCGATGCCTCATCTGTGCTCCTCAAGATGATTTTTTTAAAGATTTTATTTTATTTTTAAACAGAGGGGAAGGGAGAGAAAGAGAGGGAGAGAAACATCAGTGTGTGGTTGCCTCTCATGTACCCCGCCATGGGGGACCTGGCCCGCAACCCAGGCATGTGTCCAGACTGGGAATTGAACCCGCGTCCCTTTGGTTCGCAGGCCAGTGCCCAATCCACTGAGCTACACCAGCCAGGGCAAGATGATTTCTAAGAGTTACGATTTTGATAAAAAGTCTGTCCTTGCATTAAGAAAAGAGAAATCTAGAAGATGGACTTCCAAAATCTCAGTGTGATAGGATTACAGGTAAATTTTATTTTCTTATTAGAGCTGTTCATTCATTTATCAAGAAAATACTTATAGAACATACCTATCTGTTGCAAGTCATGATGCTAGGTCCTGGAACGAAGAGGGAATGTAGAAAATGGTTAGGAGTGTGGACTTTGGTGCCAGACTTTGTAGCTCGGCTCTCCTGCCCACTAGCTGTGCAACCTTGAGCAAGTTGCTTCACTTCTCTGTCCCTCAGTTTGTCTATCTGTAAGATGGGGATATTAATAGCAGTGCTACATAGGGTTGTGAGTATTTGGGGAACTGATTTTTTTTTAAATCAGCACCTCTATTTCACTTATTACGTGCCTTATACTGTTCAGAGCACTTTACAAAATTAATTCATTAATTGCATGCAAAGGATTTAGAATATTGTACATTGTAAATGGTGCCAGGTGCCATGAAAGACAGGAAATGAACGTAAGACAAGAAGGGAAGGGCTTCTTGAGGGTGTGCTTTTCAAGCCGGGCCTGAAGGACACAGAGCCAGCTGGGCAGACTTGGGCAGAGGGTCCGGGCTGAGTGGCCGGTGTGCAGAGGCTGGCGGCTGAAACAGCACGCTGTGTCCTGGCGGGCCGAAAGGAGCTGGTGTGGGTGGTGACTGTGGGGGCTAAGGGATGGACGTCTCCAAGGTACCAGATGTATTTTGCAGAGATCAGCAGGACCTGGCAATGTGCTTCGAAGGGGCTGAGGGTGAGGGAGGAATTAACCAGGACTCCTTTGTCCCCCTTTCTTGTATTTTCCAAGTGTTTTATAGTGAATTGTCACGTGAATCATTCAGAAAGTGAGCCCCGAGAGCAAAGGAGATGGGTTGATAGAAAAGGCAATGTAGATGGCGTTTGAAGGTAGGAAAAGCTGGTCACCTTCCTTAGAGCATTTGGTTCTGTGGTTTAGAACGGCAATTTTCAACCTTTTTTATCTTGTGACACACACAAACTAATTATTGAAATTCTGCCACACACCAAAAAATGTAGTTTTGGCCTATCTGACAAAAGATAGTTATAATTCTGGTTTGTTCACACCAGACGGATGTTGTTGTGTTGGCTGTCGTCTTTTTTTTTTTTTTTTTTATTCAACAATCTAAGGGAAGAGAGGTCAGTGCCCCTGACTAAATTGTCAGATATTGAATGTTTTACAAATGCTCGAGGGCCTACTATGTGCTGGGCCCTTTGTATCATCTCATCCACTCTCTCTGGCTTGGTCATACCTGTAGTCAACTAACATTTACTGCGTCCTTATGAACCACTTTGCATAGCTGTCTGCACCTCAGAGAGGCCTCTCTTGCTCTGGGGAAAACAGGACATGAGTTTGAATCCAGATCCTGCTGCTTTCCAGGTCCACAACTTGAGCAGTTTACCTAACTTCCCTGAGTCTTTCTTGTCCTGTTTGGTGAAATGGTGACAATCACTTCACCTCAAAGGGTCCATGTGGGAACACGGTAAGGGAATGATGCATTCATTAAGTCCAGTGTCCGTCATGCCGTCAGCAAATGGTAGCCGTTTACTATGAGAGCGAAGTCCTCAGGCTGTGTAGACCCCCGACCCCCAGCCTCAGCCCATGAGCCAGCCCCACACTCGGAAAGTCGTGCAGGTCGGGACGCTCTCTAAGTGAGGGCGGTGTGCTGGAGCTGGGTTCGAGCTGTAACGCATGCACAGGGTTCAGAACCATGTGTGGGGCCTAATACCTGATAAATACTAGCTTTAAAAATTATGAACTATGACATAAAATATGGCTTTCAATACCTCAAAATTTTAGCTTTTTTAAGTCAATCTGCATGGTTGTTTTTTTTTTTAGATTTTATTTATTTATTTTTAGAGAGGGAGTGGGGAGAGAGAGAGAGAGAAACATCAATGTGCGGTTGCTGGGGGCCATGGCCTGCAACCCAGGCATGTGCCCTGACTGGGAATCGAACCTGCGGTTTTCTTTTAAGAGAGACAGACTTAAAATGTAAGTTACTCCCTTGTAGAAAAATAATAGCTCTCAGTATTCCCTAGCCCCATTTTTTAAAAAATACAAAGCTCTTTAAATAGTAGTCAAACAGACCCCCTCACACACAGTTATGAAGTAAATATTACTGTCAGGCAGTAGTAGCTGCTGCGTAAAAACGCCGGAAGTGACAACCAGGGGAGGGTAAATAACACTCAACATTTAGTCTTTCATGGTGGGCTTGTGTAGGCTGAGCAAACATGAGTTAATTAGAACGCAAGATACCCACCCAGGGGAGGTCCTCCTTCACCCTCTCGAGTCAGGTCAGCACCTCAGGGACGGGCCTCTACCTCCACCTCCACCTCCGGGCAGTGCCAGGCAGTGTGGGACAGGAAAGAATCCCCTGCTCCAAAGATAACAGGACTTTGCACCTCCATGACGCCCTTTGACCCAGAGGGTCCAGCCACATCAGAAGCTCTAACCGCTCTCAGACACTCCCTTTCCCCTGGGGGGAGAGATGGGAGGACAGGTAGCAGCTGACCAGGAATCTCACAGCAGGTCCCTAGCAGTGAGGGATCAGCCTCTTGGATTCAAGAATTAGGTGGGACGTGAAGCACGTGAACACTTTCTGAGGGCCTGATATGTGCTAGGCCCTGTGTATCATCCAGTCCTCTGATGCCGCCCCAAATACCCTGTCACCCTCCATTAAGACGAGGAGGGGAGCTCAGCGGGGCAGCCAGGGGCAGTCTGGCTCCAAGTCCGCCTTGCTCCGCCTCCTGCAGACAGCCCACGAGGCTCAGTGGAGGAAAAGTAGGATAGGGCAGGCTCACCTGGGCCTTTCTTTTTTTAATGATGTAATTCACTTCCTGTCGCTGCTGTAACAGATTGTCACGAAACTCAGTAGCTTAAAACAACACAAATTTACTTCTCTTTCTGTTCTGGGAGTCAGAAGTCTATAATAGGCCTCCCTGGGCTGCTGCTGGGTGCTCTGGGGGGAGGGGATAATCTCTGGCCTTTTCCAGCTGCTCAAGACAGTGCATTCCTTGTCCTATGGCTTCTTCCTTCATCTTCCAAACCAACACCACACGTCTCTTTGACCCTGATCCTCCTGCCGCCCTCTTTTACTTATAAGGACTGCTGTGATCACAAAATTGGGGACACCCTGATAATCCAGGATGGTGTCCCCATCTGAAGATCCCTAGCGTAACCACATCTGCAAAGCCCCCTTTGGCTTGCACAGTAACGCACTGGCAGGTACCTGGGGTTAGGGCATGGAAACGTTCATTCAGAGGCCACTGTTTCACTTACCATGGTAACCTGTTTGTATTTGGGGAATTCTTAGAAAAATAGAATCTGTGCCTCCTCACTTCTCAACCGGAGCACTACCTCTTGTACCTCTGGGGAAGGTTCCCCGCACGTGGAGCCTCGTCTGGAGAGCAGATGCACTGAGATTCAGTGAATACTGGAGGGCATGCCTCAAAAGCAGCCAGTTTTTAAAAGCATGAAAACTGGAAACTCTTTTGATACATGCACCTACGTGGATGCATCTCCAAATAGTCATGTTATTCGAAAGAAGCCAGATCCCCAAAAGAGTATGTACACGTTGTGAAGATTCCATTTAAGTGAAACACTCCAACATGCAAGCTGGTGCGCAGTGACAGAGAGCAGATCCTGGGTGCCTGGCGTTGGGGTGGGGCCTGGGGGGGACCGCCAAGGAGCATGGGGACGTTTCTGCGGGTGATGGACATGCTGACTGTAGTGATGACTTCCCAGGTGTGTACGTGTGCCCTACAAATGCCAGCACTTTAATAAATCGTGCGCTTTAACTATGTGCTGTTTCTCATGTGTCAGCTACAGCTCAGTAAAGCTGTTAAATGTAACAGTACATGGAAAAAACTTTAAAATCCTCCCGGGCACACGGGAACTGCATAAGTGAGGTCAAAGAGCCGGAGAGAACCCATGCCACGCGGCAGCAACCTCACCTGCGGAGCTCTTCAGAGAAGTCTTGAGCACCCCACGCAGACGCTGTCGTTCCAGGATGATGGCAGATTTGCAAGCGTAACCCGTTCGGGAGCTCATTTTACACGTTATCTAAGTTGCTTAGCATGACATATAAGGTCCTTTGGGAACCGTAGCTGCCAGCCTCTCCTGCCTGTCTTCCCACCACACCTTGACTCAAAGTTCACACTTCCACAGTGCCAGGCTGGCTGTGGCTGCCAAACCCACCTGCTGTCTTATGTCTCCTTGTCTTCGAGTGTGCTGCGGCCGCCCCACCTGGGCCCCCTTCCTCCCTGGCCTCGTTTGGCTTCCTTGGCCCAGGAGAGCCCATCACTTCCTCCTCCGCCACCTGCACCCCCTGCTACAAGCTGCCTCGGTTGCACTCTCCCCACCTCTGTCTCTGCCCCCAGCTCACCTGTACTCCCAGCCGTGGCAGAGACTTGACAGTTACTGCATGGAACTGGAAATGCTCCCAGTGTGTCATAGAGACACGCATCAGAGCCAGACGTGTCTGTGAGAAGGGTGGCCCCCAAACAGCAGTTTGGGTGTCGGCAGGCCGGGGATAAAGCATGGCCAGGAGGGGGTGGCAGTGACCCTCCTGCAGCCCCAAGGAGAGAGTGGTTCCCAGTAGGAGACAGGACCCCTATGGGGACTTCAGACTTGTGGGGGCTGTTTTGGGTTATTATGGCTCCGGGACTGGGCGACAGCGGGAACTTGCTGCTGGCCCTTAGTGCCAGGAGACCAGGGTGGAAGCGGGGCAGGGAGCCGGCCTGTGCACGAAAGAACCAGCTCGCCCAAAGTGCCAGTGGACCTTCGTGAAGAAACACTAAAGGTAAAAGGTGTGTTCTCAGTGAAGCCTGAAGCACCCCCTCCCTCAGTGCTTCAGCTGAGTGCACAGTGCACTCAACGAGGGCCCTGCATCCTGCCCCCAGCCCCCAGCACTCACTCTGCCTGGCCCCTGCCAGCCAAGCGTCCCTGTGCCCTCTCAGTCCCTGCACTTCGTTCTGTGTTCCTCAAATGCCCTGGCTCCTGCCGTTCACTCTGCCCAAAGTGTCTGCCCACCTTCCCCTTGCTACCTGGTTCTGTCTTCCTCACTCCTGGGCACGTTGCTTCCCCCAGCACCATCCCTCGTCACCTGTGCTAGGCCTGGTCCCTCTGACAGCACCCTCAGCGCTCTGTGTCTCTCCTCAACGATAAAGTATTGCGGGAGGGAGGGGGAGAGAGGAGGGAAGACCCATTTGGCAGCTTGTGGACAGTGGAAAGAGGCTACGCTTTAGAAAAGCAGATTCTTCCTATCTCTGCTCCTTACTGATTGAGGACCTTGAACACATTATCTAAGCTATTTGAACCTCGGATTTCTCAGCTGCAAAATGGGGAGGAAGGGGATGAAAGGCGAGTGTCTGACCTTCGGTGGGTGCTCAGTAAATGTCAGATCGTTGTCCCCTCCCTCCTCTTCCTCCGAATGGAAGGGCATGTAAGTATAGAAATTAACTGAGAAAGTCTTTGTACCCAGCGAGATAGAAAGGAGAACATCTATGCCTTCTAAACAGGCGTTAGGGGCTCTGAGAGCTCACAGGGGCCTGTGGTCAGGGGGAGGGGGGCGGTGGTGATGGCTATGAGTAGAAGCACTGAAGTGAATTTGTAGACACTGAGGTGCTCGTGTTGATCAATATTCCTAAAATATTGATCATTCTCTGCACAGTCCAGCATGTCCACCTGTCCACGGGAGGGCTGGCTACCCTGCTTTCTGGGAAGGACTTTGAAGGACTAGGAAGGGAGGCACCTCGAAAGTACTCTGTTTTTTATGTCCAAGATCAGGGTCCTACTGATGGAGAAAGAAATAGTTTGGGAAGGGTCCATGCCTTCCAGCTGAGGCGGGGTCCAGCCACTAAGGTGCAGAGAATTCTAAATGGCTATGGTTCTGATTCGTATGCTTTGCCCATCAAAAGGAACCGCTGGGCACATTTGCAATCCCACAATTAAGACTGATAATAGCATCATAAAGCAGTGGGTATGTATTATCTTCAGAGGAGAGCATCCAAGTGCACGGACTGTCCTCAAGGCAAACAGACACTCAGAAGTGAGACACGTGGAAGGTGGCTAGGGGAGCATGACGGTCTCACTTCCTTTCCAGATGATCCACCCTACTCAGTGATCTTTGGAATGACAGGTTCCTTGTGTCCTTGTGCAACTTCTCTCATGCATGGCCCCCTGGGAATTCAAAGTCCATGACAGCTGTGCAGACAGGCAGCCTCCACGTCTGCTGGGAAGCAGTAATAGCGTCCACCTCCGCCTGAGAGAACCCCAAAAGTGAAACCCTGCAAAAGAACACGGGCTGTTCCCCGGTTAGAGCCCTGAACTGCTTCACTGGCTTCTCTTTCTCATCAGACTTCTTCCACCTCTTTGTTCCGCAAGGTCTAAGGGATGCCAGGCTCGCCTGCCTTTGCCAAGTCCTGTTCTGGATTTAAAACAGGCAGTTCTGCGTCCCGGGACCGCTCAGTCCGGGAAGGGTACACACCCTCGTGCAGCACAGATTCCCTCACCCCCATCCCCCTGCCAAACCCCGAACTTCTCTGCTCTCCCCTCACCCCAAGCACTTAATCCTGTTACGTATCTAAGTACTTTTATAGAAAGCCACCACAAGCAAGTGACAGAGAGGCACACTTGTGGGGAATATGCAAATCCGTGGTAATTTTTCCTTAGTGTTTAACCCTTTTAATTGCTTTATGGTTTTTTTTTTTTTGCTTGTTATAGAAAATGTGAAAATATAGAGAAAAGTATAAAGCGTTAGAATGCTTCAGTATAATTGTTTCTAGTGTTCATTAAACATTTTACAGAGTTGGGCTCATAATGCATAGTTTTGCAACATGCTTTTCTTTAGAAGATTTTATTTGCTTATTTTTACAGAGAAGGGAAGGGAGGGAGAAAGGGAGAGAGAGAAACATCAATGGGTTGCTTCTTGCACACCCCTAACCCGGCCCTGGCCCACAGCCCGGGCACGCGCCTGACTGGGAATCCACGAGTGACCCTTCGGTTTGGTTTGCAGAACAAGGCCCATTGCCCTTCACCTTGCCAGTGGCTGCCACGTGCTTTTTAAAGAAATTAATATCAAGAACACTTCCCCATGTTTTAAAAACTTTGAAATAAATACCTGTTTTAACAGTTATATTTGTTACGTGGCTGTGCTGTAATTAATCATTTCCCTAATGACAGACATTTAGGTCATATCCACTTTTTCAATATTTTAAAATAACAGTAAACATCCTTGTTTGTATTCTAAGCTATTTCCTCAAATTCTTAGGTGGGGAAGTATTAGGACAGGTTATACATACTTAAATGCTCTTAAAATATGGGGTGGAACAAAAGTAGGTTTACAGTTTTTCGTATGGAAAAATGACACAGTAATTAAAAACTAATAATATAAGAATAAACTGTCTCATGTACTCACAATTGTCAACCTACTTTTGCCCTCTCCCCCCAATATATAACTTTGATTTCAAAGAGTCTGTGCAAGTGACATGGGAGTGATATATCGATACAGTCTGTAACACTAAACAGTGACATTTTAAAAATCTTTCTCAAGTACAAAAAAAAATTTCAATATTGTTTTATTTGCAATACTTTGATAACTGTTAAGGTTGGCCATTTTTCATGTTTATTGGTCATTTGTATTCTTCATTTGCAAACTGCCTTAGTCCCTTACTCACTTATTATCCACCAGATGACTGGTTTCTTTCTCATGTAAAATGATACATGTTCACTGTAAAATGTATTGAAAAGTATTAATACTTGTCATGTTTTAGAACCTTCTCCTTCAAGAACTCAGTCCAATACATTGTGTCCATGTCGCCAGCCGGCGTCTGGGCCGCCGTGTTCAGTGGCTGGGTCGCGTAGCCTCTTGTGGATGAGCAAGGCCTACATTCCCCAGTCTCCTGGCCGCGAGGTATCTGATGGTATCTGATGTCTCCATACTGAAAATGACTGAGTGACGACTGTGATGAACATCTGGTACATTTGTTTTGCATACTTGCCTGACCGTTTATGTAGGTGAAGTCCTAAAATAATGGAATTGTTGGGTCGACAGGTACCGAAGCTTTTGATAGATGTTGGAAAATCTCCCTTCAAAACGGCCACACCAGCTCCCAGCCCTGACAGCGGCAGGTAAGAGGGCTGATTTCACGGTATTCTCACCAACCGTGAGTATTTTCATTCTCTTTAAATCTGCAACCTGATAAGCCAAAAAGGTGTCCCCTTGTTCTGATCTTTGTGTATTTAAACACTCAGCGAGGCTGGAGTTCATTTGCGGGCCGCCATGGGCCCTCGAAGTTCCCCTGTGAAGTGCTGGTCCTTGGCCTCTGTCTTTCTGGGCATCATTGCCTCTTTTTCTCCTGTGGTGTTTCATTGTAAAAGCTCTTTAAAGACAAAAGATTTAGTCTTAACCTTTTGTCAGCCACATGTGTCTCCATTTTTCATTTTCTTTTTGACTTTATATGAGATAATATAGAGAGAGATTCACCAGGCGTGGGGGCTGCTGTTTAGGTGTCCTGTTCTGACGTCCTCTGCTGCCCGGTACCCCCGCCTCCCAGCTGTCGTGGGCTCGGCTGCTGAAGATTACAGCTGCCTCCCTCTCTGCGGAGTTTACGCTGGAGACAGAGCTGCCGCACCTGTGGGACGTTAAGGGCCCACCCTACCCAATACAGGCGTTCAAAAAGCAGGCTCCGGGAACCTTCACGACAGTCCTCTCCAGCAGGTGTTGTCAGTTTGGCTCCAATAAACTCATTAAAAAAAAAAAAAAGCCAGCTTCCTTCTCTGGAGTGAGGGCTAATTCTGAGGTAAGGTTCATGCTCTAGATGCTAGAGCCCTTCCTCAGTACATCTTAAGGACCTAAGCCCTGTCTGGGGACGAGCTTCTGGGGAAACGGATGTGACATTCTGTAAGGTGGGGATAGCATTAGCACCTGCGTCACAGGGTTGTCGGGAGGATGAATGCTCACTAAAACAGCAGCAATAGCGGAGATCACGCTGCACTTGCACGGACTGGGACTCGTAGGACTTTGCATTAGCCGTGCCCTTGGCCTAATGTGCTCTTCCCTGAGCTTTGCTGGGACGTTGGCTCCTCCTTGTAATTCACCTCTCAGTTTGAATACCATTTTCTCCCAGCGACTGGTCTCACCTTGACCCTCAGTGTAAAGCAGGCATTCATTCACTCACACTCACATCGCCTTCCTTTGTCTGCTCTGCGCGACAGCCATCACAGCCGGACATTTTCCTCGTCACTTACTTTTAGTGAACTCCAGGAGAGCAGAGGCTGTATCCTGTCTTGCTCGTTACCATGTTCCCAGAACCTAGAACAGTTCCTGACATGTAGCAGAGATGAAATACTTGCTGGATATTGTAATGACTAAGCTGAAAGCTGAGGGCTGGAAATAAGCCAGCCGTTGAAAGAGGCTGGAGGGGAATATCCAGGCAGAGGGATGGGCCGGGGCAAGGGCCCCAAGAGACCCTGAGACTCGGTTTGTTCCAGCGCCTGCGATTCCTGTGTGCTTGGAGGGCGGTGAGCCGGGAGCAGAGGGCAACACCGGAGGGTAGAGAGGTGAGCAGGACAAGACGACTTAGGGCTTTGTGGGCCATGGGAGGGAGTCTAGATTTTATTTTAAATCAAATGCAACGCCACTAACATTGTTCAAGTAGAAGAGTGGCATAATCTGATAGATGCCTTTACAGAGATCAGTTAAAAGATAATTCAACTCGAGTCAGATGGAGATAGCGACTATGAGCTTTGATGGACAGACAGGAGAGAAGACCTGCAAGGGGGAAGTGATGATTCATTTGGACGTGTTGAGCTTGATATTGTACTTCCTTCGTGGCTTTCGTATCAACACCCAGAAAAGAATTTATGAGTAAGAAGGAAACTTAATCCTACCTCTGAGATAGCACAGCCAACTAATCCAGTTGTTTTTAAGTACCTGATATTAAGGTAGTCGTTGATAATCATGATAACAGGAACCATTTATTTGAGCAATCAGGCATTCTGTTAACCACCTAAAACCTACCTCTCCGATGCATAACTACCACCTCATGGGAAGAAGAGTTACTATCTGTGTTTTACAGTCGAGGAAACTATGGCTAATGAGGATAGGTGACTTGCTCCTGCTCAGCCAGCCAGTTTAAGTGGCAGAGGCAGAACTCAAATGTAAGTCTCGTTTGATGCCAAAGCTGTTATCTTAACCAATTTGCCATAAGATGTTCCTAAGAGAAGTGGTGTTTGGATCACTAGTTATGACCACCATTCGGAGAATTATAAAGCTGGGGGTTTCTTTTTAAAATTTTTTTTAAAATTGTTCAATTGGGGGTTTGTAGAAACATTTAAATTTCATTTCAGTGGAGAAATACCTATCCGAGGAATAATCTCATTAAATCCATCAGATTTTTTAGCCCACAAGGTACTCTAGTTTTGGTGTTTTTATGAAGAATAACCTGAGACCTATTTTTTTTAATTAACTTAATATGGAGAGGAAGTGAATGGAAATAAGAGTTCTTCTTCCCAGTGTACTTGGAACGGAGCTGCCTGTAACCCAGTAACACAACCACCCAGTTTCCCCGGGAACCACAGAAGTTTGCTTTTTTAACAGCTGGACACGCCAGGACTGTGGCAGCCCCCGAACTGAAGCTGCCTTGTTCAGACTTTCACACGGGCCCTCTGTTCCGCTCACAGAGCCCTCTTTTTCTTCAACAACCGCAAATCCCGCTCGGGGTACCCGTTCTCCAGGCCTGGGTGAGCCCTAAGGGCAGAAGGCACTTGCTTGGGGCTCCCATCTTTTAAAGGGGTTTGGGCTAGACCCTCTCTGGAGAACTCTTTCTGAACAATATTTGTCGCTCCTCCCACCCATTAGTGTTTGAAGAAGAAATAAGACAGGAAAGCAACTCAAATTCAAGCTCGCGGACAGATCCCGGAGCAACACCCCCAGCTCCTGCTCAGACCCCGCCTCTCCCCGCTTAGGCCCGCCCCCCAACGTCAACGATTGGCTGGTCCGAAAGACGCGGGGCGTTGTCGGTTTGAATGGGAGCCACTGGCATTGCGGCGCATGCGCAGAGGGCGCGGGAGGGGCGGGCGGTGCTGCAGGACCCCCAGGTGGCGGTGGGACGAGCCGGGCTGGCAGGGAGAGTCCAGGGAGCTCTGGCTCACGTGACCTGCTGGGGGCGGGGGGCGCACTCCGTCCTCCGGCGGTGTGCCTGCCTGGCCGGGGGCGGGCAACGCGCGGAGCAGCAGCGGGGAGGGGACGCGGCCACCCGCCAGTCGCCAGAGGCGGCCGCTGCGGCTGCTGTGCCGCGTCCACCGCGCTCTCCAGACTCGCCGACCCGCGAGAGGTGAGTTTGAGGGGCGTCTGAGGGCGCCCTGCGGAGGGCGGTGACGGGGAGTGTGTGCGCGTGTGGGAAGCCCGCTTTGGGTCTGGGGTCGGGCGCGACCGCCTTTGTTCGCGGCGAGAGGAGGACGGGCTGTCTGCGGGGACCGGCGCGACGGGGGTGGGGGACCGCCCGCTCCGGGGTCGGACTTGGCTGAGTTCTTGTTGGAGATTTTAAAGTACGAGTCAAGCGGAACAGACGCCCTCGCTGGTATTTTAACATAAAAAGTAGGATGGGATGCAGTGAGTGCTCGGGTACCGAGTGTCAAGTGACCAGCGGGTTAAAAGCCAGAGACTCCGGGGGGCGCCATCCCAGGCGGAGCGCGCCCACCTGTGGTCGCTTGCGTGCGGGCTGCACCTGGCGGTGCTGGTTCTGCCGAACACCTGCGTTTGCCGCCTTTCAATCCGGGACCTTGTGGGCCCCACCTGTCGATTTACCGTAGAAATTGGTCGTCGCTGCAGTTTTAACAAGCATAGAATGTTCAGAAAGACCTTTCCTGAAAGTCTGTAAAATATCTTCGAGGAGTAAAGGCCCGATCCGTCATTTATTTTAATGGTAACCAGTTAGATACTTTTAACTAGTGTCATTTGAAATCCATGGAAGAACACGAGGAAGGGTGGAAATTTTGCCCTAATGCATAATTCAACGCTCGCGTCGAGTTAAACGCAGGAGGTTCTTGGCTTGCCTTTGTGCCGGCTCCTCGCCGAGTGTCGAGGGCTTGCGCGGGGCGGACTCACCGACCGAGCCGAGTTTCCCAGCGGCCACTTCAGAGGGCTGCGCGGAGGACACACGGCCGGATACCACTGGCGCGATCGCCTCTGGTGAGACCCTCCCCAGCTTGCGCCGTAGCTGTTCGAGAAGCAGCTTCGGCTGATTGTTTGGGAAGCGAGTCGGCCACAGGCAGGGGAGACCGCTGTCGGTGACGTGGGGGGCGCGCGAAGAGAGGGGGCGCAGGGGGAGAGGGGTGGTCTCACACCTACGCCGCGGTCCTCTTTACAGTGGGTTCGCTCTGGCACGCTCTCTCCTGCTATTATTTACAGCACGGGAGCGGATACAAAGTAACACTCGTCTGGTATTGTGGTAGAGGCAGTTCCCCGTAAATCCTTTTGGCTAGATAAGCAGTTGTGGTTTCTGCTGTTACTAAATTAGCAGTCGGTGTTACAAATATTATACTTTAATACAAATCTCTCATGTGGTACTAGGCTAAGTACAGCAAAGATAGGATACTGACTTTTTAAAGTGGCCTTGTTTTTAAAACATTGCTGATATTTACCGAAAAGTTACGATTTTATAATGACTTCTCAGGAACTTCAAAATAAAAAATCTGTCGTAGATTTAGACTATGTTCAATCTCGTTTAATCCACACCGTCTTTTAGAAAAAAATAATAGCAGTAGCTGTTATCATTACACTACTCTACTCGGAGTACTTTTGTTAAGTGCTACGCCAGGCACTGGGGTAGGTGCTTTATAAATCGTCTCTAATCATCACAGCACATGCTGCCCAAGTGCCATTACGCCCAAACCAACTGTGGGAGTTTAGCTCGAAATCGTAACGAGTAAGTCGCTGTGCTGGTGTTTAAACCCAGAGCACACGCTGTGTTGCCTGGGTGCATTTGTCTGAACCTCCTCCAGGTCTCTGGATGCCATTTTGAGGAACATAATCCTATGTTTAAGATGCCTGAAGGTGCTGTTTTGTTTCTGTGTACAGAAATATTTCAGCCCTTCTTGTAGGACTACTTTCTTTTTTTAATACCTCATAAATCCCATCATAATATTTTCAGTATCCTTTTTAATCATCTTTATAAAAATTGTAAAAAAAAAAAAAAGACTTTCCTGAGTTATTCACATGAGTATGGATGTACTCTTTGCTGTGGAGCAGAAATGTATTAAAGTGTGGTTTCCTCAATAGTATAGGATTCTTTGTGGCTTTGGAGTTCTGTTCTCCCCAGGCAAGAAATCAAAAAAAGTTTGTTGGACATCAATATGTACAAAGCATTTTTCTCCTGGAGTTTTTGCAGTGTCTTTTTTCTGTCTCCCTGTCCTGCCCTGTATGTTGCTGCCAGTTTATCCTCCTCACGCAGATCCAGCTTTGCTATTTCTTTGTTGAAAAAGTTGTAAGTTCCCCCATTTTGCAAATACAAGGCCAAATATATGTATCAGCCACATACATAGTCAGAGTTGCTCATAATTTAGAGCCTTCCTTCTCCCCTTCCCCTCCTCCTAGCGGCGTTCCTTCCCCCAACCCCCACTTTCTGAGCCATTCCCTCCGTTTCCCTGAGAGGGTCTGCCCGTCCTGCAAGTGCCGGACTGATTTTATTTCTCCCAGAAAACGCTCCTTAGTCTTCTTTACCTACAAGTATTCTTCCCATGTCATCTCATGACACGACTGAATTGAACAGAATCATGTTTCCAAAGAAAAGGAGACAGTTATATTTTCCTATGAAAATTGCAACTTCAAGCTCTCTATGGTTCCCATTTAGGCATTTATAGTTCTTTTGCATTTGGGATTTCTTTTTAAATTTTTACTTACTGATTTTAGAGAGAGAGAGGGAGGAAGAGGAAGAGAAAGAGGAGAGAGAGAAAAACACGATTTGTTGTTTTAGTTATTGGTGCATTCACTGTGCCCTGACCAGGGATCGAACCCACGGCCTGGGTGTATTGGGACCACGCTGTGACCCTCTGAGCTAGTCAGCCAGGAGCTGGACTTATTTCTGCTTAAAGATGTGTTTGAAACCAGCTTTGCCTTGTTAGCGTGCTGTTGAGAGAACTGACGTATTGCTATTAGAACAGTTCTCAGGTGAGAGGACCACGTCTTTTCTCTTTCACTGTTGAGTTGTAATTGATTTGGGCTGATGGCTCACCAGCATAATGGCGGTGGGTCATATTTTCTGGTGACTTGATCACCAGTTTTTATAAAGTTGTGTTTCCCCATTGTTTACCAATAAGTATTTCTCTCTTTCTGGCATAGTAATACCTTCATAAGACTCGTTTGAATTTTACTTCTTTGAGCTTCTGTTAATTACATCATGTTGGTCCAATGATTTGTATAGGCCCTAAAATGATAAAAACAAAGAAGTAAACTTGTATTGATTAGTGAGAGATTACATACAGATAAGACAGGGCCAGGACTGCGTGTAGGGCTTCTGGTGCTCTTTTCAGAAGGCGATCTCAGTGTGGGTGGTTAGCGCTTTTGAGGATTGTGGACATTTTCTTGGGATCCCCTGGTCTTGTAACCTGAGTGGTCATTTGGGAAGCACTGAAAATACAGTTGGCATTGATTTAAAAATTTAGAATGTCTATTTTGAAAGGCATCATTGTGTCTTTTATAACCTTGATAATACTTCTGTGTATCCAGAATTTTGTGCTTATAAGTCATTTTTCTCATGCAAGTTAGACACTTTCAAAAGGTTATGAATTTTACTAATGGATTAAAAAGACCATCTCTAAAATTGTTTTGTAGGAGGGAAAATTGACATTATGTGTTTGTAAACTATGAGCTTCAGTTTGATGAGAAATAAAACCAGTAGGGGTAAAAGCGCTTATTCTAATGCGTATATGTAAGGCCTTTTTCCTTTAGCTGAACATATTCATATTTTTAAATATGAATAGGGATCTTGTGGGAGCAGGACTTTTGAGTTAATAACGGCTCCCCAGGGAAAAGGTAGCCAAGATTAGGGGTTTTGCACAAAAGCAATCTTCCTTTTGCCCTTGGAATTTTTAAGCAACTGCTCCACCCTCTGCCTAATGACTGTGAGTCCTGAGGACAGAGACTACAAGACGGCGGTGTGAGTTGGTGTGGGCACTGGCGCAGTCCAGATGGACTTCACGTGCGATTCAAAAATAGAGCCCCTTTCTAGCTTACCCCCCAACCCCCGAAAGCATTCAGTATGCAACTTCTACCTGCGTTCCCACGGGCTCCCAAGAACCACGAGGCTGCGTGGGCAGTGACTGCGATCCACTGTGCTTGGTGCAGAGACCCGGGAGAGGGCCACTGGGTGGGGGCACCCGCCCTCTCTCCTGTGGGGGGGCACCTGCACTCAGTCAAGGCTCCCGGCTCAACAGCGCTGCGGAGGTGGAGGCTCGAAGTGCTCAGATCTCTTTCCTATAGATTACGTTTTGTTTTAGGGTTTATCTAGTTTGAAATTTCATATTTGGCTTTTATTCGTATTTTGGTTATTCAGGGTGTGTACTTCGTTGGTATCCTTTTAGCTCTGTGTGATGGATACAAATGTGTTCCTCACCTAAAAAAGGAAGTTTACGATTACAGCAGTCCCTGCTTATCCTGAGGGTACTAGGTCTAGGAGCCCCCCTTCGATCCCTGAATCCAAGGAGAGCACCGACCCTGTGTATGTCAATGTCGTGTTCATTCCTGTACATACGCACACCTTTCCACATAAAGAAAGCACGTTACCGCTTCTCTTTGGCGTATCTGAATTGCCAGCATCTACACCCTCGCATGTTGAGGCCACTGTTAAGCAACATAAGGGTGATTCGAACACAAGCCCTGCGATAAGAAGTCGATCTGATAACGGAGGCAGCTATTAAGCAACACGGTGGACCACATGGTGGACCACAGGGATGGCTCAGTCTGGCTGGCTCGGGGGGAGGTGAGAGACTTCACCATGCTCCTCAGAATGGCATGCATCTAAAATTTATGAATTGTTTATTTCTGGAAATTTCCCTTTAATATTTTTGGACTGCGGGTGACTGAAACTGTGGAGAGCAAAGCCGTGCACAAGGGAGGAGAGCGGTAGGCTAGTTCTCTAGACGGTTAGCCTTTAGGTGTAAGCATTTGGACATGAAAAGGAATTCTTTTTAAAAAGATTTTATTTTCAGAGAGAGGGAAAAGAGAGGGAGAGAAACATCAGTGTGTGGTTGCCTCTTGCACGCCCCCTACTGGGGACCTGACCTGGCCTGCAGCCCAGGCTTGTGTCCTGACTGAGCATCAAACTGGCGACCTTTCCATTTGCAGGCTGGTGCTCAGTCCACTGAACCACACCAGCCAGGGCTTTTTTTTTTTTTTTTTTTTTTAAGGAAAAGGAATTCTTATTTTATATTACTGGAATTGTTTTTGGATTTCACTATGCTGAAATTATTGCATTCATTGTTTTACACTTTAAGTGTCTACAGCTCTGTACCTGCATTTAAGAAAATCTGCCAAGAGTAAAAATGAGTTTGAAATTAATTATGTCTTTAATTTGCATGTATTTGATGCCTTTCACAATGACCCATGAGAATTAATTTCAAATACACTTGGGAAGCCTTCTAACTGGGGGTGTGCCTCTAAGATACAGATTTATTTGGAGTCTAAAACCATTCTAATCTATACTTAGAAATTTATTCTGTTCATTTAGTTGGCTGAATAGTTGCAAAAAGCTTATTAGAAAAAGATGATAATAAAACGCTTGTTAGTTAGCAGTTACACTTAATGACCCTTGTTTTCTACACTGACTTGGCCTAACAAGCTCCTAGACTAACGTTGACTGCTGCAGGCTTAAAGATTAGCAAAATATTAAGACTTAATCTTAACTGGAGTACATACTTTAGGATTATATATTTGCTCCATTCTTGAGGATTATATATTTGCTTAAGGAACACTTTATTGATAGTTTTTATGCATAACTCTAGTAAATTTGCATTTCTGCACAATGATAGAGACTAGAATGATCTGCATACCTAAGTACCATACTTGTTTACTTTATTATTTTGAGATGGTGTAATTTACGATTTGATAGTATATGACAGTTGTCAGTTAACATTAAACCATGTCCAACACTACAGATAAAGATAGATGTGCACACATAATCCTGAGTTATCTTTAGTTCATAGTACTATGCAACGTTTGATTACCTTATTGGTTTACAGGTTATGTAGAATAAAGAATCAGAACTGTTTTGCGTTGCTTTAGGGTTTTTTTTCTCCTATTGCAATTTCTCTTTAAGTTTGCCATGGGTGTATTGCAGTGTTAACATTTAGATCTCTTTGGTACTTTTTATTTTCTTCAATATTTTTTTTTTTGAGAGAAGAGGCATGGACTTGCTGCACTTACACATTCTTTGGTTGATTCTTATATGTGCTCTGACTGGGGATCAAACCTGCAACCTTAGCGTATTGGGATGATACTCTGGCCAACTGAGCTACCATGCCAGGGCTGCTCATTGATACTTTAAAAAAAAATTAGTTTTAAAGATGTGCAGCCCTGGCTGCTATGGCTCAGTGGATTGAGTGACAGTCCACAAACCAAAGGGTCGCTGGTTGGATTCCCAGTCAGGGCACATATCTAGGTTGTGGGCCAGGTCCCCAGTAGGGGGCGCATAAGAGACAACCACACATTGATGTTTTCTCCCTCTCTTGCTCCCTCTATTCCCCTCTTTCTAAAAATAAATACATAAATAAATCTTTTTAAAAATGTGCAAAAATTCTGAAGTATCAGTCACTTGGTTCTGCTCAATTAGTCACTCAATCTACTCAGCCACACCAGCCAGGGCAAATCACTGCAATGTTACTCACCTCCAGTCTGTGTTTTTGTCATGGTTTGTTTTCCTGTCTTGCATGTGTGTATCCCTTAACTTGTTGTAATTACACATGATTTTTCCTTTTGCCTTTTAACCTTTGTACTAGCTTTATAGTTAGTTGATCCACTCTCTGCTTTCGCTAAGCATTTGCCTTTTTCCGTGAGAATTTTCTTCTTTCCTGTATTTTCTTATTATTATTTTCGATCTTTTCCTAACGAAGTGCCTTTATCTCAATGGCCATTGTTTTCATTTTTCTCTAGGTATTCTTAGCCAGGTTACTGAGTTAAATACCCAGCCATTCCTGGGCCTGACATTACTTTCTTTGGGCATTAATCTCCCACAGCAGTCATATATTCTGATGCCAAAGTAATTTGTCTTTCCTCTAATTGGCTCGTCATCACCTGCCACACTGAAATCCAGCTCTGAAGTTTCTCTTTGTTGGACTTTGTTTACCACACCCTTTGCTTTTTCCTATACTCCTCCTACTTTTCTGTGTAAACTTCCTGCTTTTACCTTCCAGCTCTTTTTAAAAATATTTGACTTATTTCTTTATTTTTAGAGAGAGGGAAAGGGAGGGAGAAAGAACAGCAGAGAAACAGTGATGTGGAAGAGAAATCTCGATCGGTCACCTCTTGCACACCCCCAGCTGGGGACCTGCCCACAGCCCAGGCGTGTGCCCCGACTGGGGATGGAACCGGAACCGGGAACCGGCGCTGACCCCCTGGGCCTCACCAGTCAGGCCTCCCTTCCTGCTCTTGATTTTGCAGTGTTGCTCCTTGTATTTGCCAGTCTGTTTCCACTATAGCGTCCCGATGAAATGTAATTAGAAATAGTGTAGATTTGGTGACAAGCCATATCGTAGTCCATCTAAAAAAAAGTGTCCGCTTACAAATACGTAACTTGACAGAAAAATAGTTTCCCTAGGACAGTTACTCGAGTTAATGCAGAAGTGGGAGTTTTTGCACCCTACTTTATCACCACCATTATTACTATGATGTGTATTTGTCACTCTAAGCTGTGCCCTGAATTCTAGTATAAAAGAACTTTATTTTAAATATATTCTTAATTTTTCCTTAATATTTATCCCTACTCACATTGATAAAGGGCTACTTTTTATCTGACTTGAAACATTACAACTGAAAGGGATTTGGAGAGTCTGAGTATTGTACTTGAGACAATTAGGATAAGAGAAGTTTAATGAATTGAAATGATCTAACTTGGAAGAAAAGCCGGCTATATTTTTTGTCTAATGGGGGTTACCAGTTTATACAGATACTTAAATGAAAGAATCAGACCAAAGTTATTGGCGCTTGGTTGCAGCGAGTGGTAGTTCAGATGAGTTGAAAGACACAAGAGAAGATACAAACGCAACTGTCCTGCAGATGTTTTACTGCTGATGGTAAAGCGGCACTAGGGTTGCGTGCTCTGGTCGCGGGCCTTGGACGGTGCCTGGAGTCCCGTCTGCGTGACCGCTGCGTGACCGCTGCGTGACGGCAGTGTCTGCCTTTTTGACTTCCTGCTCAGGTACTTAAACACGAGGTGATCAGGGCTATGTACTAATCGATCGTCCCACTTGCTTCTACTTTCCAGGATGTGGGAAAAATAATTGCATTCTCTTTATTTCTTTATGGTCAGACCAAAGGACGCTGTAAGCTGCCAGGTCCGTCAGCAGTGAGATTCTGGAGCGTTGTTTTTAAAACCTGGAAGATGCTATTAAACAATATGTGTTCCTCGCAAATTACTAGTTATAAATCTTAACGGAAGTTGGAGATTAAACTTGATGATTTCTCAGTATTCTTTCAGAACTATGCTTTCTGCCCTGACTGATGTGGCTCAGTCGCCATGAAGCAAATCGCCCCACAAAGCAAAAGTTCACCTGTTCGATTCCCGGTCAGGGCACATAGCTGGGTTTCAGGTTCCCTGCCTGGTCAGGGCACATACAGGAGGAAACCAATCAGTGTTTCTCTTCCTCTCTTTCTCCCTGCTTTCTGTTTTCTCTACAAATAAATAAATCTTTTAAAAAAGCAAAATAAAACTATACTTTCCATTCGATTTCCTGGTCGTATCATAAAATTTTCTTATCCTAACGAACAATTTATAATTTAATAGTTGTTGCAATTTTTATAACTAGTAACAGCAGTAGATATAATAGACATAATGCTAAGATGTGCAGTGTGTGTTCAGTGTGGAGTGGGTTTGTCGACTACACGTAATGCCGAGCATGAACGAACACACTGTTGCTGTGTTGGTTAGAGAGTTCTTGCAACATGAATCATCGAATGCAGAGTTCTTCTTTGTTCAGTGAGTGGTTTTGAGATACGAACTGATATTTACTTGTTACGGAAATTATAATGTAAAAGTGAGTTTTTTTAGGATATTCTCCTTTTGAGAATAGTAAAATCACATAAATTGTCCCAGTGAAATGGTTGAATAGCATTCTCTGTCTTCTTGTTTTCATTATTGTAAAAATGGTCCTCGCCTTGGTTGATGTGGCTCAGTTGGTCGGAACATTGTCCAGTAGACCAAAAGGTCGTGGGTTCGATTCCAAGTTAGGGCACATGCCCACCTTGCAGGTTCAATACAAGGTCAGGGCATGTCCAAGAAGGCAACCAATTGATGCCTCTCTCTCTCCACCCCTCCCCTTTTCCTCTCTCTCTAAAAGCAATGAAAAAATGTCCTTGGGTGAGGATAAAAAATGTTTTTAATGGTTCTCTATGCAATGCAGTCTTTTTTTCCTTTCATGTTTATTATTTTTATTTAAAATTCCCATCCCATTACCCCCTCTTTGGTAATCGTCATCATCTTTATGTGAAAACAGAACCGTCTGTTTCTGTTTTGTTTATTCACTTTCTTAGATTACACATATGAGTAAGATCAGGTGGTAATTGTCTTCCTCTGTGTGACTTACTTCACTTTGCATAATACCCTCCAGATCCAAATGTTGCAAATGGCAACATTTCATTTTTAATGGCTGAGTAACATTCCCTTGTATGTATGTACCACATCTTTTTTATTTATTCACCTGTTGATGGATCTCTAGGTTTCATATCTTGGTTATTACTAGTGATGTTTAAATAAATAAATTTGAATTAATGTTTCTGTTTTCTTCAGTTGAATACCCAGAAGTAGAATTGCTTGGTCATACGGTGGTTCTACTGTTAATTTTTTGAGAACTCTCTGTACTGTTTTCCATGTGGGTGTTCCTGAGTACAGTCCCCCCACAGCATGCAGGGCTCCTTTTCTCTGCATTCTTGTCTGCACTTGTCATTTGCTGACTTACTGGTGGCGGCCATGCTGACCTGTGCGAGGTGGTGGCATCTCATCTTGGTTGTAATTTGCATCACAGAGGATTAGTGATGCTGAGCATCTTTTCCTGTCGGCCAACTGAGAATGTTCTTTGGAGAAATGTCTGTTCTAGTCCTCGGCCCATTTTCCAATCGGACTGTTATTTTGGTGTTAAGTTGTGTGAGGGTCCTTATCTTTTTGGAAATTAACCCTTATGGGATGTGTCATCAGCCAATATCTTCTCCCATTCAGTAGGTTGTCTTTTTGTTTGGTTGATAATTTCCTTTGCTGTGCAGAACTTTTTATTTTGATGTAGTCTCATTTGTTGGTTGGTTGGTTGGTTGGTTGGTTGTTGTTTCCCCTGCCCGAGGAAACATTTCCCCCAAAATATCACCAAGAGTGACATCATGGGGTTTACTGCCTGTGTTTTCGTCAAGGAGTTTTATGCTTTTGAGTCTTAATGTTTAAGTCTGACATCCATTTTGAGTTTATTTTTATTTGTGGTTTGAGAGCATGACCCAGTTTTATTCCCAGGCCTCTGTGCATCCCACTCACCCATAACCATCTGTTGGAGATTTCCTTTGCTCTGCAGAACTTTTTATGTTGATGTAGCCCCACTCCACAGTGCGCCCTTGCCTCCTGTGTCACAGGCCGACGGTCGCACCAGCCGGTCTTTATTTTCAGGCGCTCCGTTCTGCTCAGCATCTTGTGTCCGTGTCCACGCCAGCGCCACCCTCGGGGAAGGAGAAATGGTGGGAGGTGGGCGCACCCAGCAGACCTCAAAGGCACGGGTGATGTTCTTCATCTCAGGCTGGATGGCGTTACGTAAATGCTTGCTGAGTCCTACCACACACGTGTCTCCTAAATTTCTTTGTACCTACTCAGTATAATAAAAACATTTTAAAGGCCTTAAAGAGCTCAAATAAACTATACTTTGAGAGCAAATGAATACTAGTATAAACTAGATATCAGCACAAATATCTTCTTTGAAGAAATAATTTACAGTTTAGAATCGACTTGTTCAAAAAATTATTGAATTTTCATTTTACTTAATAGTTTTTTAAAGCTTGAAGTATCAATTTTGTTTTAGATAATGTCATACATACTCTATATTTTTATAATAGAAAATATTGATAAAATTGTACTTCAAACCAGTTTAAAAGTTAAACTTAGATATCGTTCTCAAATAAATCCCACTCCCACCCTTACCTGGAAGCGCCCCGGGGACAGCCGAGCCCTTGGTGCTGTCCTTGGGGACCCCACGGCGGCGGTCCGCGCGGTTCTGTCTGCCCCGGGTTCCGGCAGTTTCTGAAAACAGGACTTCGAGCGAAGCGTCTTGTATTCCTTTTGCAGAAATGTTGCTGAGGTGCCGCTGGAAAGGCCAGGAATGCGAGGATTTGGGACGCATTTTGAACCTTTAAGCTGTCTGACATTGACCTCCTGTCACTATTAATAAGGAAGAAGCGGGAGCTTAGGACGCATTAACACCGGCTCGCTGCTGCACTAAGCGGACAGCACTCCGCGGCCGTTCGGCGCCTTCAGGGACCGGCCTGGCGCCCCCGGGACAGTTTCATGTCGCGCTCGGCCTGTACTGCGCCTCGATGGAGGAGGGGTTGCTGAGCGTGCGGGAGGAGCGCTCTTTCCACGTCCGCTACAGGTAAGGCCGCGCTGTCTGCGTGCGCGCTTCCCGGCCCTTCCTCGGAGGTGCGCGTGGTCTGCGCACCTGGCGTTTGACTCCGAAAATGCTGCACGTCTGCCGGCTGCGGGCAGTGCCTCCTGTGAGCGGTTTGCATTTGTCGCGGTGGCAGCGGCTGTTTTTTTCTGTCCTTCCTGTAGGAGAAGGGTAATGGGGACCAGTTATGTGCCGTAGTTTGTCCATCGTTGTTCTGTGGGACAGGTTATGGTTACTTTATATTTTTGTAACTCTAGATAATACAGCTGTATTGTAAAGGTGAAAATTATTTCTAAATCTTTGACGGTCAGCGATGGATTTTGTGATGCGGCCAGCTGAATGACCCACTTTTTGTGTTACAGTTTTCAGATGGTGATCTTTCTAAATGAGCTTTTTAAAAAACGGGTATTAACATTGGAATGTGCGGGTACTTTTCTAAACATGATAAACTAATAGCCAGTTTAATAGTTAATGGTAAAATATTAATGACATTTCTAATGCACTTGGAAACAAAACAAGAATAACTGCTTCGTTACTATTTAACATTTATTCTGGAAGTTCTGGTCACTGCACTACACTGTGAAATAAGCACAAACATAAATATTAGACTGGAAGATACAGTCTTCAGTGAGGTGATCAGATGCTGATGGATTCTTTCTCGGAACTGTCACAAGTCCACGTTCAGTCAACGTCAGGACATGCAGCACTGGACACTCACAATGTCTCACAGCGAAGGTCTTGTCAACCTGGGTGTCTCGCACGTGAGCAGGAGGCTGCAGCCGATGTCCTCGGAGCAGGTGGCGATCCGTGTTAGGGCGCGTGCCAAGGAGGTTTATTCAGGTGAGGTGGGGGCACTCCTATGAAAAATGAAGCAATTCAGGTAAAAGCGAGGGGAAGACACCAAACATAATTAGAATGAGCTTTAATGTATGAATTGCCCTCAGGCAGCCTTTTGGGGCACAGCTCAAAAAACCTGAGAGTTACGGACACGTGCCCCTTGTCACTCTCTGTGCCCACTGTGCAGCCACTGCTGCCTCCTCAGTGTTGGCTCCGGTTCATCCCCGCACCCGGTCCCCCAGCTCTGCAGTAGCTCAGGCCCCGTGGGCGCCCCTCAGACGCTCCATCCTCGTCCTCCGGGGGTCCATCGTTCTAATCCACCACCGGAGGACACAGAGCTGCTGACCAGCCACTCTGTCTCCGGGGGTCCGACCTGCGGCCACCAGCCAGCCCCATGCAGCCCAGGATGTCTGAGTGCGACCCAACACAAAACCGTAAATCTGCCAGAAACAGTATGAGGGTTTTTTTGTGATTACGTGTTGCAGTATATTTCATGTGAGGCCCAAGACAACGCTTCTTCCAGAGTGGCCCAGAGACGCCCAAAAGTCGGACGCCCCCGATGCCTCACCAGCACACTGGGCTCTGAGCACGCACACCCTGCTGCTCGGGGTCACAGTGCCTCTGTTCTTGACGCCCCCTGTGACCTCAGCGCCCTTCCCGCCTTCTCTGTTTAGTTAGTTCTACTGGAGGCTAAGAGTCAGTTCAGAGAGTCTGTCCTCCCGGAGCTGTTTCCAACTCCACAGTTGGTCTCTAAGCCCTCTCTGCTCCCGGGCCTCTCTCAGCACCAGCCCCGTTAACATTTAACCTGTCTGTCCACGTAGACTCAGGCTTTCTCCTCCCCCGCCACGCCTTCTTTGGCCAGTAGCTCCTCGGGGGGCAGCCACGATGCCTAGCAGGTCCTCTGGCCCAGTCCGCATTCGATGGAATGTCCACTGGCCGTCACTGGACACAGCCATCAGAGCTATCCAGTAAGATGTTTCCCTGTCTTGTGCAAACCACAAAGAGCGGTTTTCTTCTTGATTCTGCGGGAGCCGTAGGGAAGAGGGGGTGGACTCTGCCTGCCTGCGGGAAGCTGTAGATTTGTCCTTTGTCCAGGACACAGCATAGACCAGACATGGTTACACATTCGGATAGGACTTCCCCAGAAGAAACTTAAAACTCTGTAACTATTTTTAGTAAGAATATACCAAACAGGTCTCTGGCCTCCTCCATGCTCTAAAATCAGCAGTCTCTATGTGGGTCAGGTTGTTATGTAATTGCAGGTGACAATTTGTGTCCCTTACATTAGGGGTCGTGGCCTAGGGTAAGTTATTAGTAAGTGCTTAGCATGTAATGTTTTATCCATCTGGTTGTTTCATTGTGGAGGTTCTCATCCTCCCCGGGGTTTGTGACGTTGTGAAGTCTTTGGACACTAAGGAAACCCCTAAGAGGTGTGAGAATGCTTTGTAACATTTTGTAATGTAATTGTGGAGGTAGGGAGAACTGGAGAATGATAGTAAAATGGAATTTGTTTCTGAACTTTGAAGTGATTACTGTTAATTTCTTTAGGTATGATAAATAGTATTGTGGTTACGTATTTGTTAAAACAACTCCTTATCTTTTAGAGAGGCATACTGACATATTTAACATACTAACATGAAATCATGTTTTCTGGAACGCACAGTACTTAAAAAAAATCCGGACTGTAGAGTGCAGAGAGAAGCAGAAGTATATATGTATATTACATACTGATAATATATACTGGTAATTGTTGATGTTGAAAATGGATGCATCAGGTAGTTAATTTCTCTGGTTTTGTTTTTTTTTTTTTGAGAAATTTTATTCATAGTTGTAACTATGAATAATAAACACTTCAGTACTTTTCAATGTTGTAAAAAATTAGACTGTTGCATATAGGTTGGAAAGAAATACAGCTTGCTGCTGGATTCTGGATGTTAATGGCACTCTCCGGCAGCACGGTCCAAGGTGACTAGCGTGGCCGAGGGTCCTGGGTGTGGGCACAGACGGTCCCTTGCTGGGCCTCACCTCTGTGCGGCCTGGCAGGTCCCTGAGTCTGTCTGAGCACGGGCTTCCCTTCTGTAATGACCCCTGCCTCTGAGGGCTTCTCGGAGAGTTGAGTTTGGTATAATGCGTAGAAAGTCACTTCTAAAGCGGAGTTACCAGTCAGTTGAAATCCAGAGAATGGTGCACCCTGCAAAATGAACAAGAACAACTGGATCTGGGTGGCGGGGCAGTGGCTGAATACTGGGGGGCAGGAGCGTGAAGGTGAGGCCGGTGCTGGAAGGGGGCAGGGAGGCCTGCAGAGACTCGGTGGCCACAGAGGACAGAGCCTGATGGAGGAGATGCGGAGCAGTCTTGTATTGGGTGTTAAGTCCTGAATCCCATCATTTCTCTCTCTCTCTCTTTTTTTTTTTTATTGACTTGAGAGCAAGAGGAGGGGAGGGATGGGGAGAGAAAGAAAGACATTGATTTGTTGTTCCACTTTCATGAGACAGCCTTTGAAGGGAGGGTCAGATTTGGACATAATCAGTGTTAAATCATTCAAAACGATGTAGCATCACCCTGGCTGGGCTAGCTCAGTTGCGTAGAGCATTGTCCAGATACGCCGAGGTTGCAGGTTCAACCCCCATCAGGGCACATACAAGAAGCAACCAATGAGTGCGTAAATAAGTAGAACAGCAAATCCATGTCTCTCTGTCTCTCGAATGAATAAATTTTAAAAAACCAATGAAATTTTTTGAAGCATGGTTAAGCATCAGTGTTCGAATCTTCCTCTGTTTTCAGTGCTATACTATGAACAGAAGAAACCAAAATTAAGGAGGTAAAAAAAATCTAGTGTGGGAGAAAAGTTAACAAATAGGAAAGTTGAACGAAACTGAAACCACACGAGCTTGTGCAGGAGCTGTGAAGCGCAGCTGTAGTGCTCGGTCAGCAAAAACGGAACCGTGCCCGTCCGGGATGGCACCTGGGCGGTGCTGTGGGCGTTTGCGGTGGGGAGACGAGCCGGTCTGCGGCTCCACGGCGGGGTGGCCGCTGGGAGCGGGAATACCGGGGACTTCGACGGGGCGTGTGCTTTGACAGAGATGTCCAGGCCCTGTTTGCCTTCCACTCTGGGTGCGTTCTTTGTTTTCAACCCAATGGGTGAACAGATGGGGTAATTCTACTCGCACAGAGACAGGGAGGATATGAAATTACTTTCTCTGTTACTATTTAATGATCTTCTAAACTATTTATAAGCCAACCTGCCTTGACTGCTTTGCAATTCGATATGTTTGATTGTGGAGTTGGGAGATTTTGCCAGAATGTTGACTGCTTTCTGATAAAATGCACCAGAGCCATAACGCATCTCCGAGTTCACCATGAATTGGAGACTCCGGGCCTTGGTTCCAGGCACCAGTCACCAAAGCCCCTTTTCTAAGGCAGTCAGTTCCACAGGGCAGCCCCAGCCCCTGGGTTTCAAGGACAGCTGCAGGGCCAGCTCACTGCCACAGTTTCTAGTGGGAGTTAACGTAAAATACCTCCTGAAAAACTTGTGGTCCATATGACACCGTTCAGCCGATACCCAGATTTTAACTGCTCTATTGTTTGGATGAATGGTGTCTCGGTACAATGTTTTCTAAGTTTGCTTATTTATTTATTAAAAAAATTATTTTTAGAGGAAGGAGAATGGAGGGAGAAAGAGAGGGAAACATCGATGTGGGAGAGAGACATCTATTGGTTGCCTCCTGTACATGCCCTGACTAGGGACTGAACGCCCAACCCAGGCGTGCGCCCTGGACTGGGAATCAAACCGGCAGCCTTTTGGTTCGCGGACGATGCTCCAACCCATAGAGCCGCACTGGTCAGGATGGTGCTGGGTACGTTTAAACCCAGAAGGCCAGATCTTTGTGGCGAAGCTGTTTATTTGAGGGGGACACGTCTGTTTTGCACGGGTGCAGCAAACACGTGCGGTGCTGCTCCTGCCTTCTCCCGACTCCCGGTCAGCAGGGTCAGCAGCCCCGTCCCTGAGCAGGTGGGGCCGCTCTGTGGGGCTGCCCTCCCGCCCACCGGCACCGGGGCTGGCGCGGACAGTCCGCTGGTCCAAGGCACGGAGTTGGTGAAACCAGTGCCCTGTGAAGGGACGTTTCAGTTGTCTGTGTTTTTGCTGCTGTGAGCCTCCTTTTACATGTATCGTCCGTGTGTACATGTGTTTATCATGTATGTACTTCCTAGCAGTGAAATTGCTCCATATGTATTTACATAGTTGGTATCAGGCTTAAATTTAAAAATTTTAATAGAAAAAGTAATGTATTTTATATGTAAAGATATCTTTTCCTGTTTTTTCCTATGATAATTCTTAGAAGTTCATTGGTTTCAGTTTTTAGACAAATAAAGACAACTAGTTAAAGTACCTTGTCTAGCAAAAGAACCCTTAAATAAAACCATATTTTCACACAGTACTGTTTTGCTGACTCATTTCTCTTCACACAGAGAATACCATAAAGTCCTGAACAAAAATAGTCTAATCGTTCTTTTGTGAATCCTTTCATTTTCAAAAATAGAGTTCTAAAGGACAGTTTTCACTTGTGAAAGACCAAAGTAGACTTTGTCATCTGAAATGACATAAATACAACATTTTAAGGTTTCTGATTTAACTGACTTTTCCATGAGCCTTAGACCTGACCTCCTAACCTGAACCGGCCAGCAGGCAAGCAGGATGGCGTCCGCCAGAGGCTCACTTGGCTGCACTGCCCAGGGCCCTCGGTGAGGGCAGAGCCGCTGGTCCCACTGTGAACGAACGGTAGCCTTTGCCTCAGTCACTTGGACTATTTAAAAAAACTTGGATGTAGAAGTTAAAAATGACCTGCCAGAGACCACATGGAGCTGCTATTGTAAACCAGAAGGCGGCTCTGAACCTTTGAGATTCGCTGTTGTTCTTAGATTTCCTGTGGCTTCATCAGACTGACGTTCCGCTTTTACGACTGTTTTAATTTATGGCTCTGCGGAACCTAAAAGCCCCTGAAGAACCACACTAGTTAACCTGCTACTGGAAATACAAAAGTATAGTCATATCTGAATGATTTTTGGATGAGTGGATGTTTAATTCAACATTTCCTGTTAAAGCAGTGATTCTCACCCCTGGCTCGTATGTGGAAACTACCTGGGGGCTTTAAAAAAACAGGACGGGCAGACCTCACCCCCGGGGAGGGGAGGGGGCTCAGCGCCGAGGGCCTCTACGGGCGCCCCGGCGGCTCTGCCAGATTCGCTCACAGCTGACCCTGCTGAGGCGGCAGTTGGTGCTGCCCCGAGCCTTCCAGGGTGACAGGTTCACCACTGGTGGTGCAAGAGGGATTTTATGTGCTTTTCTATCTCCGTAGTTACACAGTTTTTAATGTGCATTAGAAAGTAAACATAAGCATCACATCAAACTCGGTTGCAGAGATATGAAGCCAGATTTTTTTTAAGTACCAAATCTGGCCCTCCACCTTGTTTCTGCCCGGCGGCGGCGCTGAGCTCTTGGCCCCAGTTAAGGAGCAGTGACATGTATACAATCTGAAATTACATTTGGCCCTTTGAAGGCAACGGCCAGGCTGGTGTGGCCCCGGCAGAGATGAGTTTGACACCCCGGGACGAGGCAGCATGTGGACGCGGCGGAAATCACAAAAACGCTGAAGAAACACAGCGGCACCTCGGTGGAGGGCGCCTGTGATGTCTAGGGTTAGAGCCTGAAGTGTCGGTGCTCTTCCCCTAGACAGACATATTGACAGGATCTCAATTCTTCTGGCTCTTACAATTCTCAGTGACAGACTGAGAATTAGAATTTCTGCAAATCTCTAAGTTCTTGCTTTCTAACGCACAATTTCATGACGGTTCTCTTACGGACACGTGCTTTGTAAATACATGAAGATACGCTGCCTCCCTGTTTCTGAGGTGCAGGCGATGGTGTGGTGGTAACAACGGGGAGAGAATGAGAGTCGTGTGTGACCGTAGCGAGGGAGCCAGGAGGAGGGGCTGGCGGACAGGTGGGGGGGGGGGGGTTACCCAGGTACCTGGATCCAGAAGAGGAGGACTGTAGGACTTCGCTTTTCTCAGGCGGCCCCTTCTCCGCAAGCTCTCAGGAAGTCCGTCGGTTCAGGAAACACTGTTTCAGGTTCTCTCGCTGGTACAGGGGGTTGTTGGTGGGGCGGGCCATTAAACTGGGCTCCGTAAAGAGAGACCCAGCTTTCCTGTGCAGAGACTGGAGGCTGAGAGACCTCTGACCAGGCAGGCGGACGCCTGCTGTATGTAGATAACGGGTTACTCTTCGTCAGCCGAGTGCGCACTTCAGTCACAGAGGCAGCCATTCGGAATGGCGTTGAAGTTGTGCTCCTGCAGGGGGAGACTCTGCTGTGCAGCTACAGTGCGGCCTGTAAATGTCTGCCGTGCATCACTTTGCAGGATGGAAGCTTCTTGCCTGGAACTGGCCTTGGAGGGGGAGCGGCTGTGCAAGTCGGGGGACTGCCGTGCCGGCGTGTCATTCTTCGAGGCTGCGGTTCAGGTGGGGACCGAGGACCTGAAGACGCTCAGCGCCATTTACAGCCAGCTGGGCAACGCCTACTTCTACCTGCACGATTATGCCAAAGCCCTGGAATACCACCATCACGATCTCACTCTTGCAAGGTGATTAATTTAAGCTTTTTTTTAAATTTATATTTTGTTTTTTGAGAAGGGAAGGGAGGAAGAGAGGGAGAGAAACATCGATGTGTGGTTGCCTCTCTCATGCCCCCTACTGGGGACCTGGCCCACAACCCAGGCATGTGCCCTGACTGGGAATCGAACTGGCGACCCTTTGGTCACAGGCTGGCTCTCAATCCGCTGAGTCACTCCAGCCAGGGCCAATTTAAGCTTTTTAATGTTCTTTCTCCCTGTATTGTCACTTTCAAACTACTTGTATTCAATTAAAACCACACTAAATACATTTAGTGTGGTTTTAATTAAATAGCGCTGCACTTTAAAATGACTCTTCAGGCCGAGTTTAATTAAATTAGTGAAAAGTACTGAAATGACCCTAGAGGTTAATCAAATGAATGAAAATTAATTAAATTTCAATACAGAAATGTAAGTTTTAAATTTTTATTCAAAGTAGGTTTCACAGCTAATGGGTCTTTCTTACTTTAAGCATGTTAACTGTCCTCTAGAGAAAACTACTCTGACCACTTTATATTTTAATACAATACAGTTTGCTTTCTTCTTCTTTTTTCCCCCAGGACTATCGGAGACCAGCTGGGGGAAGCTAAAGCTAGTGGTAACCTGGGCAACACCTTAAAAGTTCTTGGGAATTTTGATGAAGCCGTAGTTTGCTGTCAGCGACACTTAGATATTTCCAGAAAACTTAATGACAAGGTAATAAGGAAACATGTTTTCACTGAAGTTGCTTTGTGTTTTAATTATCTCTTTAATCATTCAGTAGTTTATCTGAATGTTAACCAAAAAATTCATAGGTAAAGATTTTATTTATTTTTAGAGAGGGAAGGAAGGGAGGGAGGGAGAAGGGAAGATAAACATCAATGTGTGGTTGCCTCTCGCTCGCCCCCTTACTGGGGACCTGGCCTGCAACCCAGGCATGCGCCCTGACTGGGAATCGAACCAGTGTGACCCTTTGGTTTGCAGGCTGGCTCTCAGTGCAGTTTACTACACCAGCCAGAGAGAAACACAGACGTTTTTAAAGAGAGGAAAAAAGTAAATAATAGAGGCCCTTCTTTTGTCAGTGATCATCAGTCTGGTTCTGTTGGGCAGCCAGTGGACGCCTTTCTTCCCCTTGACCGTAGTGGGAAGGACGTCACAAACAGGTGTGTGACAGGCATTAGGGTCCCTGACCTCTGATGTCCAAGTGTGGAAGTAAAAGCTCTGCCGGCGTCCTCCTCTAGGTGGGAGAAGCGAGAGCGCTTTACAACCTGGGCAACGTGTACCACGCCAAAGGGAAGAGCTTCGGGGCCCCGGGCCCTCAGGACGCAGGCGACTTTCCGGAAGAAGTGCGCAGCGCCCTGCAGGCTGCCGTGGACTTTTATGAGTGAGTAGTGCTGCTCAGCCGCCTGGCCCCTATGCGGGGGTTGCTATATGTTCTTCAGCCTGCAGTAAACTTTAACGTTTGGCAAAGGTTTTTAAATTATGGACCAGCAAGTAAAAACAAACCATGCAATTGACGCTAAAAGGCTATATATAGAGAGTTGTGTTAGAGTGTCCTCCCCCCAGGGACGGTTTCATGTGACCTGCAGACCAGTGTCACCTGGTGGCAGAAACAAGAAGTACCACTGGTTGGTTTCAGTTAGTAGGGGAAAGTTTAGTCCCTTATTAAGAGAATTTCACAGAATTTCTTAGCTTAGGGGTTTCTTTCCTTTCTTTTTTCTTGCTCAGTTACAGTTGTCCCAATCCCCCTCCCTTTGGGTTTCGAGATCAATCCACCCTTGACTGTGGGCAGGAACCTTCAGCCTGTTCTGATAGCTGCCTGCCTTCACAGACCCATCTTTAAAATGTGGCTGTAGGCTTATTTTAAAATGTTTTTTATAAAAAGACTTAGATTCGTGAATCTAGTCAACAAACCCCCGACCCCTGACCTGTCTTTTCTCCACTCTTGTGTCACCGCCCAGGGAAAACCTCTCGCTGGTGACAGCGCTGGGCGACCGCGCCGCCCAGGGACGCGCCTTTGGGAACCTGGGGAACACGCACTACCTCCTCGGCAACTTCAGAGACGCGGTCATAGCGCACGAGCAGGTGCGTGCCCTGCGCCGCGGGGAGGCGGCTCCTCGCGCGTCACAGCTGTGTCTGAGCAGTGTTTTCTCTTGCAGCGTCTCCTTATTGCAAAAGAATTCGGGGATAAAGCAGCGGAAAGAAGAGCGTACAGCAATCTTGGAAATGCATATATATTTCTCGGTGAATTTGAAATGGCCTCCGAATACTACAAGTTAGTCCGATATTTCTGTAGATGGATGTAGGAGTGGTTGCGCAATCCCGTTAAGTCCGAGGCAGGTTTCGACCTGGCCGCACGTGAGCAGCGGGACCTTGGGCTCCCAGCCCTCTGTGTCCGCACCTGGAAAGGGAGGTGTCGGCGCCCCGCTTTGGGGGTGTGGGGAGGGCTGACTGGAAGGACACACACGCTGTCACTTAGCGTGGCGCCCAGCACAGCGCTTCATAAACATCACTATACCTGAGGTTTCGTAGCCGCGGTATGACTCCTTCGTATTTTACTACTTTTTATCTTTAAAGCTGTTTCTAAGTGAAATTCTTAACTTGTTTAGCATGTGTAGTATGTATATTTACATGCTTTTTTCCTGCCCAACTCGCAAAGGGGCCATGAAAAAGCCTGGTAACCAAAACATGCCCTCGTCTGCCCAGTGAGCCCTGACCTCTCCACCCATCTTGGACCCTCACTCCCCCCTCCCCTGCTGGCAGTCCTTCTGGTCCGTCCACGAACTCCAAGCCATAGTGGGCAGCAGAGCTCAGACGGCCTAAGCTTAGTGCCTGGTCTGGGCATCCCAGGGTGCTTGGAGAGCAGCCTGATTAGTGGGGTTTGCGGCCCATGCACAAGCCAGAGGAAAAGAGTCTTTTAAATTATTGCATCCATAAGCATTTCTAAGGCCTCACGGGGTGGCTCAGTGGGTTGGCATCATCCTGCAGACCACAAGGTCGCCGGTTCCATTTCTGGCCAGAGCACATGCCTGGGTTGTGGGTTCAGTCCATGGCTGGGGGCGTGCAAGAGGCAGTCCATCGATGTTTCTCTCTCCCTCCCTTCCCCTCTCTCTAAAAATAAACAAAAAGTCTTAAAAAAAAAAAAGCATTTATAGGTGTGAGCACTGATGATAACGAAACAGTACTAAGCTTTAGCAGAATGCTGTCCTTAGCACTCTGTGTACCGAGTCACTTAATCCTCACAGAGCCCTGGGAGGTGTCTGCCCCGTCTCCCACACGCGGGGACCTGGCGTCGAGAGAGGCTGGCGCCTCGCCCGACCCAGAGCTCCATGGGGGTGGACCCAGCATGTCCAGGTCTTAGCTGCCGCACTGCCGCTTGATTTCTCACTGATGGTTCCACGTGTATTTGGCAGAATTCAGTCATTGTTTAAATGTAATACCTACTCACCAGTTGAGGAAAAATACTGATAGCCTACAAATACGAGTTTTAACTCAGCATTTTAAATTCTGACAACATGTAAAGGCGGCAGCATGATTAAAAGAACTATGTGAACAGTGTCTCTCTGACGTTAAGTTACTGCCACTACGGCAGGGAGCGTTTTCTTCCGCGTTAAAAACACTGTGTTCATGAGAAGCAGTCGACCTCGTGCGTCCTCACTCCTTTTCTCTGGAAAGTTCACGGGACTCGCAAACTAATCATGGAAGCCTGGGTTTGCTTCTCGTGTCCCAGAGGCATCTCTCCCTCTCTCCTGGAAGCAGTGGAGGAAGTGTAGGGTGGTCAGCTCCCAGACAGACTACTCCAAAGGCTCGTGGAAGAGTGAGAGTGTTACTTTATGATTCCAGCCAAAAATGAAAGGATGCTCAGGTGAATGAATTTCTTCTTCAGAAAGACGCTGCTGCTGGCCCGGCAGCTGAAAGACAGAGCCGTGGAGGCGCAGTCCTGCTACAGCCTCGGCAACACGCACACCTTGCTGCAGGACTATGAGAAGGCCATCGACTACCACCTGAAGCACCTGGCCATCGCTCAGGAGCTGAAGGACAGGTCAGTGGCGCCCTCTGGTGTCACAGCGACAGCACCACACAGGGGCACGGTTTGGGTCCTGGAGTTCTTGCTCTTTCACGAAGTGTGTGTGCATGCATGCGTTCTTTTTCGAGGAATTTCCTCCATGTCACTGTGTCACTGACAGCCTCTCTGTGCTTGTCTGTGGGACAGCGTGTGTGAGCCTGCCTCTGTGTGGCCTCAGACCCAGATCGGGACATAGGTCACCAGCTCCACTGCCCCAGAGGTCCCCGATTCACTCAGTGTGGCACTGGGGGTGGGGGGGTGACACATGGCCCGGAGTGACAGGGACAGCCACTCCTCGCTCCCACTGTGTCCAGTTCCCCCTCTGTTTGAAAGAGAAGCTAGAAGGCCTGAGTGTCATATGAGTCTTCGGACTTTTACCGTTGGTGGCTAATTCGTTCTTTTTCCTGTGTGGAAAGACAGTGTACATACACACAGGCCGTTTGTCTGTGTCACTTGCTTTAGGATACTAGACTTTAGCTCAGCACGAAGGAGACCTTCCCTCCACAGCTGTATGTGCATGGCCTGCGGGAGTGGGTCCTCTCCCCCGACGGTGGTCAGGCACGGCTGAAGGTCACCTTGGGGCTACCGGAAGAGGCAACGGGGTGCCTGAGCTAGCAGACCTGTCCCTGGGACTTTATTAGGTTACAGCACATGCATGTGCACAAGGGGTGTTTTAATGCTTGTTCTGAGTGTTCACTGTTACCTGGGTGACATGTCTCTGGTATTGTCTAATGTCTCTGGTGTTGTCATAGTAGGTTCTTTGTATCTAATACCAAATAAATGCAGAGCATCATCTGTACATCTAAGTAATGTTGGGTGGCCTTGACTCCCACGAGACCTCCTTCAGACACCTGCATGTCCTTGGATCGTCCTGTAGGATCGGTGAAGGAAGAGCGTGCTGGAGTCTGGGGAACGCGTACACAGCTCTAGGAAACCATGACCAAGCCATGCACTTTGCTGAGAAGCACTTGGAGATTTCAAGAGAGGTAGGAAGCTAAGAAACTGCTGTCTGCACTATCGTGACTCACAGTCAGCGGGGGACCGCCCTATGACTTCTTTGGGTTGCTCCCAGACAGCTGAGTGATGAGTTTGTTAGGTGTTTTTCTCCTGGCATCAGGTCTGTGCGTGGTGAGGCCAGGCACCGGGGAATGGAAGACCCCTGGCCCCTGTCCTCCACCCTACCCCCATGTGCCCATGGCCACGCAGCCTGTGTGGAGGAAAACATGGCTTGGAGTCAAGGACTGGCTCCTCTTAACAGTCCTGCCACCTGCTTGCTGTTTATGCTTGGAAACCCTCCTGAGCCTCACTTCTCTCCTCTGTAAAATGAGAATATCTACCTTGCAGATCATTACATGGATGAGACATTATATGTATAAGTCCCCAGGATAATGTGCTGGCCTAATGAGTAAATGTTAATTATTAACGTAGTATAGAAATAGTCTGAGGTTTAATTCCTATAATGCAAGGTTAATGTGTCACAAAAGAACTACATTATTAGACCACAGAGATAAAGAGCCATCTACTATTTAGAGAACCAGAGAACTGATAGAATATGATTAGCTGTCCTATCATATTTTAGAAACTTCCTTTTTCTTTCTCCTTTAAAAAATTATTTCATTCATAGTCTCATGATCCCAATATAACTATTTTTATTCAGTTTTAGGTTCACAACATTCTCCACTGGCCTTCACCATGCTTCGTCTTCACTCTAAAACAGAAATGTTTGTGGTTGCAGGTCGGGGACAGAAGTGGTGAGCTGACAGCGCGGCTGAACCTCTCAGACCTGCAGATGGTTCTCGGCCTGAGCTACAGCACAAATAATTCAGTCATGTCTGAAAACGTCGAAATCGATAACAGCATCCACAGTAAGTCAGACTGGTCGTAGCAGGTCGTCAAAACTCAACGTCTTCATCCTTAGGTTTTACATTAAATCATTGCCCTCATGTTTACCACGTCCAGAGAGAGGGTGTAACACAGGAAGTCCAACTGTTTACTAACACAAAGTAATGAAATCAAAACAAAGACTCAGGAGACCATTTAGAAATCCCAGTTTGGTTCTTTAGAAAGACTAACAGATCTACAGCAAGATTATTCAAGAAGAGAGAGAGAAGTGGACATAATGTAGATGCAGCTAGAGATTAAAAAAAGGATAAGAGATTATCCTGAATAATTTTCTAAAAAGGATACTTGAAAACCAGGAGAAACAGACAATTTCTAGAAAAACAAGTTACCAAAACTAAATCAAGAAAAAACAGAAAAGCCTCCTGGTAGAAGTGATGGGAGTGGCATCGCGAAGGCTGAAACCACAGGAAACAGCGATGGAGAAACCTCCCACCAGCACGGTACCTGGCCGAGGAGACGGCAGGCGAGGCCCACCGGATGGCCTTCCACAGGATTCTGTACCGGGAGAAGTGGGGACACTTTCTCAGTCCTCCTCAGGACAGTATAAACTTGACATCCGAACCAGACAACAACAGTACAAGAGCGGGGAACTGTGAGCCAGCCTTCACTCATGCGCACACATGCAGAACTTCTAAACAAGGAGCCAGCAAGCCAGATCCAGCAGTGCACACGCAGTGCACAGAAGTGCAAGTGGGCTGAACGTCAGGGAATCACTGTAACTCACCGATCAACACGGTGAGGGAGAACCAGCCCAGACACCCACCACGTCCTTCACTCTGTAAATGCAGGTGCTCCATGCAAAGGGCAGGGGTATCAGGCCAGAAAAAGTAAAATCCAGCTACTGCAGGAGAAGTGTCTAAAATGTAAGAACATCATACTCTTGAAAGGAAAAGCGGATAAAGATACACCATTTACTAGGAAAAACTAATCAAAAGAAAGCTCATACAGCTTTATTAACAGCAGATAAAATGCACTTTAAGGCAAAAGGTCTCGTCAGACGTGAAGGCGGTCCCTGGCTGGTCTGCCTCGGACGGTCGGGTGTCGCGGGCTCGGTCGTAGGTCAGGGTGCGTAAGGAAGGCAACCGATACATGTTTCTCTCCCTCTCCCTTCTTCCCTCCCCCCCCCACCTCTCTCCCTCTCTCCCTCTCTCCCTCTCTCTCTCTCTCTCTCTCAGGAAGGGAGAGAGAGAGAAATGAAGATGTTCACTTCACAATGGCTAGCGCTTCAATTCACCAGGAAGGAAGAGCCTCAAAGGTGCATTTTCCATGAAGTCTAACAACAGCTTCAGCGTACAGAAAGCCGAGCTGTCAGGACGCTGTGCTCCCTCCGGTCCCAGGGCAGGGAGCGACGTCTCAGAACAGAAAACAAAACTGTAAGGAAAAAAGGTCAACAGTGAAACTAAGAACTTTATTCGACCGAAAGAACCATAAAGAGAACACAAACTGAGAGGACATTTGCCACATGCGTGATGGAACAGGACTTGTATCCTCAACGTGGAAGAACTCCTGTGACTCAGAACCAAGACAATGACCCAACTACAGAATGGACAGAAGTGATGAGCAGAAGAAACAAATAGCCCGTAAGTTCCTGGGAAGCTACTCAGCATCTCTGAACCAGGAAAACCACAGTGAAGTGATGCCAAAAGCCTGTGTGGTGGAGGGGGTCAGGGGCCTGCCCATGCCGGGGCCGGCACAGCATGTGTGATGGAACCTCAGGCAGCTCTGCGAGGAGGAGAAATCGGTGTGTCTTGCATAGCCACCGGCAACATTCTGGTCATGCTGAAGGTGGAGCAACCTCACGGCCCAGCAGCCCCGCTCTAGTCACATGCCCTGTGTCCTGGCTGGGAGAATGCTGGCTCACACACACTACAGTCCTGGAATGTCCGGGGGGGGGGGGGGTGCCTGTGACAGCGCGAAACTGGAAGCCACCTGAATGTCTGTCCCAGTGGAATGGGTAGGAATGCAATCCCCTAGTCCTGAAAAGGCAGTGGACGTTAACTAGACTAAACCACGTATACCAGCTCCGACGATTCACACAAACATGAAGTTGCTCAAAGGAGACGAGTTAGAGGATGTGTCCAGTCCAAGCCCATTTACGTAACGGTACACACTTCACTGCTTAGGCACATACACGTGTAGTGAAGCACTGGGGGAAGGAAGAGGGAGTTAATGTGTTCGTGATGGTCTATTTTTAGGCTGGGTGTGTATCATATATTCTTTATGTCTTCTAAAACATTGCTTATCTTTAAAAGATTGAGGGGATATGACAACTCTTAAATACTTAATGGTAATTGTATTAAAATAATTTTTGAAGTGATTTTTAAAATTTTGTAAATATTTTATTTTTAGAGGGGAAGGGAGAGTAGAAAACATCAGTGTGTAGTTGCTCTCATGCGCCCCCTACTGGGGACCTGGCCCACAACCCAGGTGTGTGTCCTGACTGGGAATCAAACTGGGGACCCTTTGGTTCACAGGCTGGCACTCAATCCACTGAGCCATACCAGCCAGGGCTGGAGTAACTTTTTAGTATGTTTTCTGACTGGCAGTAAATCTTTCATCTAATGAGATCTTAAAATGGGAACGGGTAACTCTGAAGTAGTAATATAATACTAGGGGTGTTATTTTGATTCTTATCTCAAAATTGAAGGCCTAAAGCCTTTCCCTATGTTTTTACTTATTTGTACCACTCTCCAGTTTGTTTGGGTTCTTTTAAGAAGCTAGGTAGTATAAAACTAATTATTATAAAACAGATTTTCTAAATAAGGGGTAATGTTAGTAATCTAGTTTCCAACCAAAATGTAACCTCCTTATATCAAAGAATTTGAGTTGCATATTCTATTTTTATTTAGTTGGTATGGAAAATTATTACTCTTAAAAGATCATGTTTGTACGTTCCCTCCTTCCATAAGAGTTTGTGAACAGACTTTAATAGTGCTGGCAGGGTTGCTCAGTTGGTTGGAGTGTCATCCGTGCACTAAAAGGTTGTGGGTTCGATCCTCGGTCAAGGCACATACCTGGGTTGTGGGTTTAGTCCTGGAGGAGTGTGTACGGAAGGCAACCAATCGATGTTTCTCTCTCCCCCTTCCCCTCTCTCTAAAATCAGAGAGCCTGTCTGTGGGTGAGGGTTAAAACAAAATTCAGTAACAAATTATGTAGTGACACTGAATCTGTAGTCTCTGAAACCTCCCTGATTCACTTAATCGCCTGTTGTCACACAGGCGCACACCCCAAGTCCGGGCGCCGGCACAGCATGGAAAACATGGAGCTGATGAAGCTGACGCCAGAAAAGGTTGGTGGCTTTTACGTTTTCAATTTCTTGAACCGTTACAGTATTTTTAGTAACCTTTAATGAAGTAGTTTATGAAGTTACAAAATAATGCATCTTATTTTTAAGGTACAGTTGATTCTCATTTGTGGATACCCTATTTACAGCCTTGGATACTTGCTAAGATTTGTAGCTTTCACATAATATTCGTGCTGCTTTTTTGCCCCTCATCCCCCATGTAAGATCTTTTTTGAAAACTGAGGTTATGTTAGTTTCAGGTATAACACTGATTCGATTTGTACACATTGCAAGATGACCACAGTAAGTATATTTAACACTGTCACCGTAACTACAGAACGTTTAGCTGGGAAGGAGAACCAGTTTACTCCCGGCACACCGTGGTTGCCGTGCCGCACATCACGCCTCCATCACTGAGCTCCCGCATCACTGCAGGTGTGCGCCTTTCGACCCCCTTCACCTGCACCCCCCCCCCCCCCCCCCCCCCCCCCCCCCCCCCCCCCCCCCCCCCCCCCCCCCCCCCGCCCCGCCTCTGGCAACTACCAGTCTATTCTCTGCATCTGTGAGTGTGGGGATAGTTTGCCTTTTTTCTTTTTATGTTCCACATACAAATCAGATCACGTGGTAGTGTCTGTCTTAATTATTTCGGTTGTCACACTGCCCTGAAGGCCCATCCAAGTTATCACAGATGACAGCGCGTTCGTTCTTATGGCACACAGTCTCAGGCGGCTCGCTGACCAGGTGCCCGTGGCAGTGTGTTGTCAGGTGGTACCTTCACTGTGCGGACTTACGCACACCTGGGCTGAATGACACAGCTCGTTACTGCACAAAACAGCACAAGATTCAATCGAGAGCAAGAAAAACTGATGCCGGGAGCAGATGTGTGAGGCACTGCCACAGTCGCAGCAGTGTTTGGCAGCCAGCTCTCTAAATTAAGTGGAAAGACCACACTAAAAATAAAAAGACACAAACCAGCCACAGTCATTTACTGTCAAGTGTTCTGCAGTGCGCACACACAATTGTGGGCGCTGTATTTTATCTGACAGGCAGCGCAGGCTTGTCTATGTCAGCCCCACCACAGACATGGGGTGATGCAGAGCAACAGGACCGTCCTGGGAGGAAGGGTCTGCTCCACTGAAATCTTACGGCGCCACCGTTGTACACGTGGTCCGTGGTTGTGACCAAAACATCATCAGTGTGGCACGTGAACGGTAGTTACCCCAAGTTCCCCATCATCCATCAGTCGACACCTAGGTCACTTCCTTATCTTGGCTATCCTTGATAAGTCACTTCCTTGATCATTCACTTCCTTGGTTAAGGAAAATCAGTGCTGCGATGGACACAGAGGTGCATGTCTTTTCAAAGTAATGTTTCCTTTGGATACACACCCAGAAGTGGAATTGCTGGGTCACGTAGTAGTTCTTACTAATTTTGGGGGAGTCTCCACACTTTCCACAGTGGCTGCACCAGTTTGCAGTGCCCTCAACAGTGCATGAGGGGTCCCTTTCCAATGCATCCTCTCCGGCCAATGGTTATTTGGTTTTTTGATGACGGTCATTCTGACAGGTGTGAGCTGGTATCTTACTGTGGTTTTGATTTGTTTCCTGATGATTAGTGATGTTGAACTGATGTCTCTGTCTTCTTGGGAGAAATGTCTGTGCAGGTTCTCTGCCCAGTTTTTAATTGAGTTGGTGTTTGGGGGTGTGTGTGAAGTGGTATGAGTTCCTTATAAATTTTGATGTTAGCTCCTTACCAGAGGTGTCGTCCGTAGGCTGTCTTTTCATTTCGCTGCTTTCCTTGACTGTGTGCGACTTTTCGGTTTGGTGTAATTCTATTTATTTTTGCTTTTGTTGCCCTTGCCTGAGGAGACACAGCTAAAAAGATATTGCAAGACTGATGTGGAAAAGTTTACTGTCTATGTTTTTTTTTTTTTTTAAGATTTATTTATTTTTAGAGAGGGAAGGGAGGGAGAAAGAAAAACATCAATGTGCAGTTGCTGGGGGCCGTGGCCTGCAACCCAGGCATGTGCCCTGACTGGGAATCGAATCTGCGATGCTTTGATTCGCAGCCTGCGCTCAATCCACTGACCTACGCCAGCCAGGGCACTGTCTATGATTTTTATTCTAGAGGTTTTATAGATTCAGTTCTTATATTTAAGTCTCTAATTCATTTTGAGTTTTTTTTTATATGTGATGTAAGAAGAAGTCCAACTGCATTTTTCATGTTTGTCTGGCTTCCCCAGCACCACTTATCGAAGAGAGACTGTCTTCACTCCACTGCATATACCTTTTCCTCCTTTGTCACAAATTATACCTTGTCCTCCTTTGTCACAGATTGTCCAAGAGACTTATTTTTGGGCTACTATACTCCACTGATCTACATGTGCTTTTACTCCAGCACCACACTGCTTTGATTATCGTAGTTCTGTGGTGTAGTTTAAACACCACATGGTGTAGGGGGCATGTTACCTCCCCCTTCGTTCTTTTCCAAGGTTTGAAAATGCCTTTCTCCCTTCTCTCCCTTTTGGTAATTTTACTGACTATAGAATTATTAATTAGAAGTAATGTTCCTTCTTAATTTTGAAGACATTGTTCCATTCTATTCATCAGTGTTTTTGTTCAGAAATCCAAATAACCATAGAAAACATTAAAATTTTTTCATATTTCCATTTGGGATAGAAAACATTAAAAATTTTTCACATTTCCATTTGGGATTTAGGTGCAGTTTTACCTTCTAGCATCAAGGGCCATTTATTTTTTCACAGATCAATAGATACCGAAGTCCCCTCAAGCACATAACCTCCTCAGAACCTGTGAGGGAAAGGGACTGAGAAATGAAAAGCCAGGCTCTGCTGTGATTGCAGACAGCAGGCTTGGTTCCCTCGCTGGCCACCTTCTCCCTCGGGCACAGCGACCTCAAGGCAGGCATTGTTCCACGCACGCTGTGTGCCTCCTGGGGGAACGTTCAGGGCTGCAGAAATGTCCTGTCCTGACCATGGCGGGAGCTGTGCAACTTCCCACCACATACGTCCGTCTGTGCACATGACTGCGTGTGCACCTGCAGGAGACTGCGCCTCGTTAAACTGTTACTATGACTTCACTAGGCTCACACTTAAGACTGAACATTAAAGCTGCAGCCGTCACGTAGGTGACGGGGTTGAATGTGCAAATTGGAAGTTGCAACACAGTCATAGGGATGAAAAGTGCAGCAGGGGGAACGCAGCCAATGGTATACTAGTAACGTATCAGGTGGGCACTAGACTTAATGGGGGGCAGATATCACTGTGTTGTACACTGGAAACTAATACTGTATGTCAACTCTAATAGGAAAATTTTGTCCTGGCTAGTGGGATTGAGCACCAGCCTACGAACCAAAGGGTCACCAGTTTGATTCCCAGTCAGGGCACACACCTGGGTTGCAGGCCAGGTCACCAGTAGGGGGCATGCGAGAGGCAACCACACATTGATGTTTCTCTCCCTTTCTCCTTCCCTTCTAAAAAAAATTTAAGAAATTTAAATCTATTTTACTGTTTAGAAAAAGATTATGTATAAACCAGATCATGTCAATTTCTGATTCAGTTGTTTGCCTATTGAGAATTTAGTGTTGTTAGTGAAAACAGTATAGTTGTACTGACAAAAAATGCTACTGCTGTATAAGTTTTAGATGTTAAATTTTATGGTAAAACGTTACGTGCATCTGCCCTGGCTGGGTGGCTTAGTGTTGGAGCACACCAAAAGTTGCAGGTTTGATCCCTAGTTGGGACACGTACAGGGTGGAGGGCAATCAATGTTTCTTTCTCTAAAATTGGTGAACGTGTCCTTGGGTGAGGATTAAAAAAAATTTTTTTTTACATGCAGCCAAAATTTCCAGTTGTAATAGATATTTAAGTAATTCACATCCAGAATAAAACTTTGACTCTTTCTCTGGTCATTTAAATTTCAGTATTATGGGATTTGCCAAACTTTGTTTCTTATTCTTAGGTTTTTAAGGTTTTATTTTTAGAGAGGGGAAGGCGGGGGAGAAAGGGAAGGAGAGAAACATCAATGTGTGGTTGCCTCTCCAGTACTCCTGACTGGAGACCAGACCTGAAACCCAGGCATGTGCTCTGATTGGGAATCGAACCGGCGACCTTCTGGGTTGCGGGATGACACAGAACTGAGCCACACAGGCTAGTGGGGCTCTTACCATGTTTTTAAAAGCCACCATACTGTTTTGATGATTAAAAATCCATAGTATAATATATCTGGTATAAGCTATTGAAAACAGTGAAATATCTGGCAAGAAGGAATTTATTTAAAAAAATCTAAGCAGGCCCTGGCTGGCATAGCTCAGTGGATTGAGCGTGGGCTGTGAGCCAAAGCGTCGCAAGTTCAATTCCCAGTCAGGGCACATGCCTGGGTTGCAGGCCACAGCCCCCAGCAACCGCACGTTGATGTTTCTCTCTCTCTTCCTCCCTTCCCTCTCTAGAAATAGATAGATAAAATCCACGACTGAATGAGTGGGTGGCAGGTCAGTATTACAGGAAGTCAGAGGTAGTTTTGGTGTTTTCACATCCTGCGTTACATTTACATTTACATTTTGCAGGTACAGAACTGGAACAGCGAAATTCTTGCTAAACAAAAACCTCTTGTTGCCAAACCTTCTGCAAAGCTCCTCTTTGTCAACAGATTGAAGGGGAAAAAATATAAAACTAGTTCCTCCACTAAAGTTCTCCAAGATGCCAGTAACTCCATTGAGCACCGAATCCCGAATCCCCAGAGGGTATGTTGAAAATAAGTTTTCAAGTATTTTGAGTACGGTAGTCCCTCCCTTATCTGTGTTTTGCTCTCCAAGATTTGTTACCTTTGGTCAACTGCAGTCCAAAAGTATTAAATGGAAAACTTCAGAAAAACAACTCACGTTTTAAAGTGCACACCATTCTCTGAGCAGTGACATGAAATCTCACGCTGTCCTGTTCTGTCGGCCTGGGACGTGACTCATCTTTGCCCAGTGTATCCACACTGTCCTCGCTCCCTGCTGGCCGGTCAGCAGCAGCTGTCATGGTTTGGCAGCGCTGGTGTTCAGATGACCCCACTCCACTCAACAATGGCACCAAAGCGAGGGGGGAACTTGGAGCCCGGGGTGTGTGCTGAATCAGTGATGGCTGCATACCTCATTCATGATTTGAGACGGTGCCCCTGAATCTGAGGGACATTTCTTGAGCCTTAGAAATATACGGAGTGAAAGCCAAGATACCAGAAACACTTCTTATTGGATTGAAAATCTCTTTACTGATAATGTGATCATCTTGTATTTTTAGAAAGTAAATGTCCGTTTTTAGTTTTATATCTGTTTTTAGTTTTAATCTTTCCGTTTTGCATTTGAGTATATCGAGGTATTATTCCATTGCTGATCTGAGGATAATGCCGGAACATTTAGATTTTCTCTCAATGTTTCAGAAACTCAGTGTGGAGACCATTGGAGATGAAGGGTTCTTTGACCTGCTAAGCCGATTTCAGAGCAACCGGATGGACGACCAGAGGTGCTGCCTGCAAGAGCGGAGCCATGGGCCCACCACGGGCACTGCTGGGCCCACTCCCCCAAGAGGGGCGCTAAAACGTAAGTTTTCTGTGCTTTGCCCCCAATTCTAAGAGGTCCCTCTGACGTTCCTGTGTTCTCTGAGGAGACACAGTAACTGAGCCCAAGTCCTCCGGGTGTGTCTGAAGCGCTGGTCTTTGGACAGGTCCGAAGGAGGCTTTCTGTCACTTCCTCAGTTTAGCTGTATTCCGTGTGCAGTGCACCCTCTACTAACTGTATTACACTGCCTCCCTAATTTCTTCAGGTTTGGGGGAAACATCTAACAAATAATGAAAAAAAAAATTCTAGTTCTACATACCTTAGGTGTATAATGCATCATGTCTAGATTAAAGAAGAAAAGCTTAAAGAGAGACTTCTACCTAAGGCTGCAGCCAAGGCCTGCCTGAGCCTTAGAAGGATCTAGGATAGGAGACTTAAATGTTCCTGTCTCAGCTCCTAGGAGGAGAGTGAGCAGGAGCGCTGACCCACTCGTCCTGGGACAGCAACTGCTATACCTTCTAAGATGTAGCCCGAGTCTCGGAGGCACATCCGGGATGGGAATCGGGTAGCAGGGAATGCTGTCAAACGGATTGTTGGGGGCTCTTGGGGTGCACTGCTTCCCCATCAATGACAGGACTCAGCAGGAGGATGGGGCAGCAGTGGCACTGAGCACAGCAGGGTGTAACATTGGGGTGGTCTGTCCTGTTCCCAGCATCGTCTGTCCCCATGGTGTCCCCCAACACGGATGAGTTCCTAGACCTCCTTGCCAGCTCCCAGAGCCGCCGCCTGGACGACCAGAGGGCCAGTTTCAGTAACTTGCCAGGGCTTCGCCTCACTCAGAAGAACAACCAGTCAGTCCTGGGCCACCTGATGACGGACGACAGCAAAGAGCCCGACGAAGACTTCTTTGACATCCTTGTAAAATGCCAGGTATGTGGCTATTCTCACCACTCTGGGTATGGCTCGGTGCCTGGGGAGCCTTGGCTGTATTAGAATTCTGAGCCGGGCTCAGCTGCTTGTCTGGGCTGGTGAGGCGAGAGGTTGCTGGTGTGGGCCGAAGACTGAAGGCGCCCCTCCCCCCTTGTGCTTGGAGACAGCACAAGAGCAGCCGGCAAGCAAGTTCACGAGGGTCCGGTGTGGTTACGGAGAGAGAAAAATAAGCATTATTTTCACTAAGGAGACACTTTCTCTGCCTGACCCCATTTCATCTGTCTCATTCATGAAAAGATAACATAATGATAGCAACTATTCGAGAAAAAAATTATTGAACACCTCTTCTGGGTATTACCCTAGACACTGGAGCTACAGAGGCACTATTCAGTGTGTTTGTATGTCAGGTCTAATACTTCTATGAGAAAATTAAAGCAAGACACGGGGGTAGTGGCTGGAGGAGTATCTGATGTAGGTTACAGAAGACGTTTCTGGGTTGGCATTCGGACAGAGACCTGAATGAGGTGAATCAGGCAGCCATGGAGAAGAGCATTCCACAAAGAGACAGCAAGTCCCCAAAAGCTTATCAGCAGGTTCAAGGAATGGTAAGGTGGTCAGTATGACTGGTGTGGTGTGGCCAAGGGGGAGACACCCGAGGGCTCTGCTGACTGTCCAGCTGGTTTTGAAAGGGGCAATGGGTGTTACTGCACTAGTTCCCTAGCTGGTTTTTGCACTAATTCAGGTGAAAGACAGTGGTGGTGAGTGGTCTGACGAGGGGTCCATTCTGAAGTTACGATGGAGAGGCTAGACCTGCTCGTCAACTGGATGGTGGGTGCGAGAACCAAGGGTGACTCCTACCTTTTCGGCTTGAACACTGAGTGAGTGAATGGTGTCATGTAATGACATGGAGAAGACAGAGAAGAAACAGTTTGGGGAGAAAAGCAAGAGCTGTACTTTAGAAATGTAAATTAAGGATACCTGAGGAGACATTCAAGTTGAGAGGGCAATCAAAATCTGACCCCAAGAGAGAAGTCACCAGCAGATCGCTAGAATCGGAGCCCTGGGCAGAGATGCCGGCTGAGGAACCAGAAGACAAAGCCCTTGGCCCTGCGCAAGTCCACTGGCCAGGGGCAGGAAGCCCTGAGGGCGGTAAAGCCAAGTGCAGCAGGTGCACGGAGGACAGTACACTGTGTCGGATGCTGCTAAGAAGCCGAGAAAGATGATGCCTGAGCTCTCAGATTTGGTAATTCTGAGAGAGACTGCAGCAGTGATACGATAGGGGAAAGGGTTGAGTGGGTTGAGAAAGTGACAGTGTAAGAGGGGAGGTAGTTTTCAAGGGATTGTGCTTATGAGGAAAGCAAGAAATGAGTCATCAGCTGGCAGGGAACAGGGGTTTTCTTACTTTGGGAGGTCACGCAGCGTGTCTGTGGAGGGAAATGACACAGCAGAACGTGGACCACCTGCAGAGCGGTTCCATGCAAATAGGAATCTCTCTGGCTGCTTTCATTTCCTCAGCACAGGAAGAAGTGGAGCGGTAACTGGAACTTTGGAAAGAAAAAGAAGTGCAACATAGTTGATACTTTGTGAAACTGACAGCATACTGACCCGTGGAAGTAACAGGATTGCTGGCCTGTGCTGAGGCCTCACTTGAAGGTCATGGTCACTGAAGTTAAGTGCAGTCAGTACAACTGTGGATTTTCTCCAGTCATAACCAGCTGGTTAAGGAAAGGGAAAGGAAGATTTATTCAAGGTTGGTATTTTGTCTGGAGAACAGAATAGCATGTGCCAGGTAGTGATATAGAATCTAAGGAGAAGGAAATAAAATGTGTCAAGTGAAAAGCAGCTGTGATTCCACTGAGCCAAATAAATACTTTGGAGTGACACAGACCATCGGCGTAACTACAGCGGAGATGGAGTCTCACAGCCCATGTATCTGACAGCCTCGTTAGAACACTATGTAACGGGATAGACTGTATTTAGATATCATACAGAGTGTCTTCTCCAACCACAATAGGATGGACTTAGAAGCAATAACAAAAGCAAAACTAGAAAATTCACAAATTTTTGGAAATTAACCGATGAGTTTAAAGGGAAATTAGAAAACCCAGAGAGTAAAGAAAACGTAATATTCTAAAACTTAAACTTACAGGAGGCAGTGCTCAGGGGGGAATCTACAGATGTAAGCACTTACACTAAAAAGAAAGGTCCTAAACCCATAACCTAAGTTCACAACTTGAGGAGGAGGAACAGAAAAGACAATGCTTAAATTACTAAAATTAGAAAGTGGGGACATTACTCCTGATTCTACAGAAATAACAATTATTGGACAAAACTATGAATGATTATATGTGAACAAGCTGGATGACCTAGATGAAATGGACAGATAACTAGAAACTTCAAAACCAACCAAGAAAATCACACAGCGGTGTAAAACAGACTCTGATCTGTAAGGTGATTCTATCAGTGATGAAAAAGCCCTGGACCCAGGGCCTGCACAGGTGAGTTCCATCAAACATTTACAGCACTGATATCAATGCTTCTCAAACTCTTCAAAAAACTGAAGAAAAAGGAACACTTCCTGTGACTTAGGAGTCCTCCTATGAGGCCAGTATATTACCCTGATCCCAAAACTAACAGGATACTGTAAGAAAATGACTGACCAATATCCTTTTTTAACATACAGGCAGAAATCAACAAACTACTAGCAAACAACCCAGCAGCATATTAAAAGGTGACCAGGTGGGATTAATTCCTGGAAAGTGGGGATGATTCAACACATGGAAGTCGAACATATAATTCACCACATTAATAGAACGGAAGAAAAAATACCACCAATCAACTGATGCATAAAAAGCATTTGACAAAGTTCAGCACATTTACGAGAAAGACACTCAAACTAGCACTATCAGGAAACCACTAAAACATAATAAAAGGGACTTAACAAACACCCACAGTTGTCGTCATAATCAGTGGTAAAGGACTGAAAGCTTTTTCTCTAACACCAGTGACAGGAGGGATGCCCCCTTCTACTCCAGGTGGCCCTGCAAGTTCTGCCCAGAGCAGTCAGGCCGGAAACAAAAGCCATCTAAACTGGAAAGGAAAGAGTAAAACTATCTTCGTTCAGAGATGACAATCTTATACTAGAAAATCCTAAAGATTTCACACCCCCAAAAAAACCTGTTAGAACTAAGAAACAAATTCAGCAAAGTAACCGGATATAAAGTCGATATCCAAAAAACCGGTTGCTTCTGTACACTGGTCTGAAGAGGAAATGAAAAGAGTTCCATTAACAATAGCAAAAAGAATAAAAAAGACCTCATACCCTCATACAATGTAAACTACAAAACATTTCTGAAATTTTTAAGATTATGTAAATTAACATTGGTGTTCCTGGGTTGGAGGACTAGTAATATTGTCAAAAATGTCAGTACCACCAGAGTGTCATCTACGGAGTCAATGAAATCCACGTCAAAATTTCAGTGACATTTTTACAGAAACAGGCCTCCACCCTAGAATTCACAGGGAGCCCAAATAAGCAGAGCAGTCTGGAGCAAGAAACAGAGAAGGAAGACTCGCACTTGAGTTCAAACTGACTACAAAGCTCCAGCCGTCAGAGCAGTGCAGGGACAGACATCCAGACTGAGAGGACTGACAGAGCCCGGACACACAAGGTCAAACACCCTCACAGCAGTGCCAAGGCCACCCGTGGGTAAGGAGTCTCAGCAACAGAGGCAGACACTGGCCCCTTACCTGACACCATACATAAAATTAACTCAAAATGGATCAATCACCTAAAGGTAAGAGCTAAACTATAAAACCTTCTGAAGAAAACTTAAGGGGAAGCTGCACGGTGTTGGACTGGCAGTGACTGCCTGGTTACGTCACTAAAGCACAGGTAACAAGGAAAAAAAACAAGTTGGACTCATGAAGACAGAAAGCTTCTATACATCGAAGGACACTGCCGACAAAGTCAAAAGCCAGCTGGCGGAGAATGTCGGCAAACAGTGTAACTAACAAAGGACTAGTCCAGAAAATATAGACTTGCAAAAAGTCAACAACAAAATAATCTAATTCAAAAATGGGCAAAGATCCCAAAAAGACATTTCTCCAAAGATCTACAAACGGCCAATAAACACAGGAAGAGATGTTCACCTCCCCAGGTCATTAGAGGAACAAAGATCAAAACCATGTGGGCCCTGGCTGGTGTGGCTCAGTGGATTGAGTGCGGGCTGTGAACCAAAGGGTTGCCAGTTCAATTCCCAGTCAGGGGACATGCCTGGGTTGTGAGCCAGGTCCCCAGTATGGGGCATGTGAGAGGCAACCACACATTGATATTTCACTCCTCCTCTGAAAATGAATAAATAAAATCTTTATCCCATATACCACCTCACACCATCAGGATGGCGACTATCAGAGAGACGGGGCGTGACAGCGAGGATGTGGAGAGGCTGGACCCCATGTCCACTGCGTGTGGGCCTGTGACAGGGTGTGTGGCTGCTGTGGGGAGAGTATGGTGGTTCCTGAAGAAATTAAGAACAGAACCACCATGTGACCGAACGATCCTACTTCAGAATACATGAGCAAAACAAATGAGAAGCAAGGACATGAACCCGAGAGTCCATCGACAGATTCATGGGTACAATGCAGTGTGTAAACAGAATGGAGTATTCTTCCGCCCTAAAATACAGGAAATTCTCTGCCCTGGCTGGCGTAGCTCAATGGATTGAGTGCGGGCTGCGAACCAGGCATCGCAGGTTCGATTCCCAGTCAGGGCACATGCCTAGGTTGCAGGCCATGTCCCCCAGCAACCGCACATTGATGTTTCTCTCTCTCTCCCCCTTCCCTCTCTAAAAATAAATAAATGAAATCTTTAAAAAAAATAAAATAAAATACAGGAAATTCTGACGTGTGCTACAAGATGGACAGGCCTTAAGGACGTGCTGAGGCACAAGCAGTCACAGAAGGACAGCGCTGCTGCGCGCCGCTCAGGAGGTGGCCCCAGCCGCCCAGCTCCCAGAGGCACACGGAGTACACTGGGCTGGGGGCGGGGCCTGCACAACATGAGTGTGCTCGGCGCCATGGAACTGTACCCGTAAAGATGGTGACGACGGTACCTTTTGTGTTGTTTCTTTTGTCACAAGAGATTTACTAGACTGCCAGAGAGCATGACCTAGAGAAACAGGAGGCCATGGTCAGCATAGGATATGTGAAACCCTAACTCTGAAGGCACTGCCATCAACGAGAATGACAGTCTGGCCTGTGACCTAACGGAGGCAGGAGAATGAAAACCCCAGAGGAGGGCAGGTCTAGGAACTGAAGGGCTGCGTGCTGGTTGACTGGAGGACAAGGCCATTAGCAAGAATGGTGATAGGAGGGGTGAAGAAGAGTGAGCCAGCTGTGTGTGGGGCTGGGGGAGCAGGGGTTCCATATGAAGGCATTTCCAAGGATCTGGTAAGGTGCACCTGTCCCTACAAGACCCCAGTCTCTAACTGTCATGCTGGGACACAGCTGACCTTTGTCTCAGGCTTTCCAAAGCCACGAAGCTGTGATCTTTGTTATTTAAGCCAATTTAAAGGAAAAAATTTACTAGGTTTCAGATCTAAAGATAAAGCAAATTGCTGGGTAGAGTCAAAAGAAGGGAGTGTCTAAAGCTACATTCCCTGCTGTGAATGGCGCACAGCTCGCTGCTGTCCCTCCCTGCAGCGTGTGTGTCCTAACCTCTCCCCGTGTGTCCGCAGGGGTCCAGGCTCGACGACCAGAGATGCGCTCCCCCACCTGCTGCCGCAAAGGGGCCTACGGTACCCGACGAGGACTTTTTCAGCCTTATTCTGCGGTCGCAGGCGAAAAGAATGGATGAACAGAGAGTTCTTTTACAAAGAGATCAAAACAGAGACACTGACCTTGGGCTAAAGGACTATTTGCGAAGCAATGATCCATTAGACTTCAAAAATTCAGGAAAAAAATAAGCAAACCAACCACTAGTTACTATGGGTAGATTTTTAAAAAGCGACCCTATTTCCTTTCAGAACACTGCAAGGAAATTCAACCTATTTCTTTTTCCTTAAAAGGAAAAATTATAGCACTCTAATGCAGTTTATGGTGCTTTGAGAACGATGTCAGTATGTAACCTCGGGGCCTAGTGCCGGCGAACTCGGGACACTCACGGCCTCAGGTGGTGGTGTCTCTCGAGGTGCTTCCTCGGCTCGCGTGATTTCTGCTGGGGGCTGGTCTCTGGCGACCTGTCAGACGCTCTCGTTCCCTACGTTGGAAAGTAGAAGGTTAAAGGAATCCTGGAGGACAATTTAATCCTCTTGATCAGATAGGTTTTTTAAAGTCTTCATTGACAATGGCATTTTTTAAATACTAAATCGTCAATGTAGAGAGAAATTATGCTGTCTTGTAATAATGTACTTGAACATGTAAAAAAGTCATATAGTCACATTAAAAAAAAACAAAACTAGGTTTACTCCCCCAGGAAAATCTAATTTCAATATATTTTTAGGCCAAAGCCATTATAAAAGACTTCAGAAATAAACTTCTTTTACCACATGTGGGCTTTGTTTAATGAAAACAGTCATAAGCCACTTACCAACGAGGACAGGCTCTGAGAAATGCCCGATGAGCTCGCACAAGGAGAACGTGGCTGCACGCCGAGTAGCTGCAGGGCCGACTCCGGGCGGTGCAGCAGGTGTGGCCACGACACAGGACCCACCACCGACACAGGAGCAGCCGGCTGCAGAACCTCGCGGGGGTGCCCACAGCATCACGGGCAGAGGAACGTTCCAGCTCCATTGTAGCCACTTGCGACCACCGCCGTCTAAGTGGTCCACCATTGACCAAAACAGCGCTGTGTGGCACATGACCACGTGTGTTCACACAGACATAGATACATACATACGTACGATTCAAAACTGTATCCTTTGTTGCAAAATATCGCTGTAAAACTTTAGGACCTAATGTTTAAAAAAAACAAATCAAAACTAGGTCGTTATGTCCAGAACCTAGCCATACAGAGTGAAAACATATAAAAACACATCAAACTTCAGCATGAAAGATGAAGGTTAGGACCTCAGTGGTCATTCAGCGTCTCCCCAGAAACTAAAGGGAATTCACGCGGACACCTAGCAGGGCGTGACGGAGCCCGGACCCCAGGCCACTGCACACAGCCAACACCTGCCCCTGCGCCAGGTCGGGGCACGTTCCCCTCCAGTGCTCCCAACTCTGCGCACCTGCAGGGGGCTCTCCTCACAAGTCCTTCAGGTGGTGCTGATGGGCGAACAGTGAGAACCCCTTCTCCAAATAGCCAGTGTTTAAAAAAAAATAATGAAGAAAGTTAGTCACACAGTCTGGAATTACATTAAAGACTCAGGATAAAAAAACATTATTCTTGTCAGAAACTTCATTAAAAGTACTTTCATTAAAAGCCTCTGGATTATGATTTACATATTCTATACAAGGTATAATGTCCTAGAGTTGCCTTTTAAAAAGTACACCTATGTTTCATGGGGGTTTTCTTATAAAAATACTCAGTGAGCAAGGACAAGCAAACCCACCAGAGTAATATAAAAATAAGTGTTTATTTTGTGTATATGGTAGTTTTGGGTCCTGTAAACATTCAGCATTATTCCATTTTAAGAAAGGCTGTCTATGCCATTCTGGTTCTCCTCAAAGCTTGTCACCATAATCCTTGATTCCAGCAATACACATTGGCTACAAAATCAACAAGCCTCTCCCCTAGTTATAATCTGGCCTGGACATGTCCAACTTGCTCTAGTAAGTCTTCCCTGAATCCCTGTCCCCATCCAACAGCAGGCATGCTGCCTTGCTACCTGTCAACGTAGATCTCACCCCCAAGTGGTCATCTGTAATCAAAGAATACAGAAGCAAAATTTACTGAAACGTGTTTGTGACAGGTTCACTTTGGGACTGACAGACGGCAGTCAGAAGCGCAGGCCGCACCAGTCCCCTCTCTTGGTCACAGCCCGCCAGCTGAGGCCCCCGGCCTGGAGGACGGCACGGCCCTTGGAGGCTGCCGCCTGTCGGTGCAGAGGTCAGCTCCCAGCAGACCAGGTCACACACATCCATGTCCACACGCCCATTTCCAACCTCGGGTTTCCTGTCATTAGCTCATTTGTTATTACTCTGGGCCCAGTGCCATAAATTTTTACACACAATTTTGCACTTTTTGGAAAAAATGACCACTTCTCTGATGAAACACTAAATATTTCTGCAACATTAAAGTGGGTAATATTAAGACATAAAATAAAATATTAAAGGCATCTAAGTGATGCTCTGAGGAGCCAAAGAAAGGTGGTCTTCTACGTTGCCTGTGAAAAGCGCACCAGAAGCGCAGCCTAGGGGACTCAGGTCAGTGACACTGCACTGACTGTGCGCGGGGCTGGGCGGGTGCTGGGCACCTCGGGGCCACTCCACAAAGCGCACAACTGCTAACCACTGCGCTGTCCACCTGCACCTACCAGAAAATAATACCAAGTGAAAACTCTAACTGAAAAATAAAACTGGAAAAAAACATATCAGAAAGTGAATGCTTTGAATAAATCTTTTTCTGAAACTGAGGGAAAATTTTAAGAGTATTCCTGTTACTCTTAGTAAGCAGCTGGACATAACTGTTAGTGCAAAGGTTAAAATCAGAGGACACCTAAACGTATGTGAAATTTGCCTTCTAGCTAGGTACCAGCCTAATTTATATAAATTTTTCAGTTTAAAATGAGGAAGAGTCTCAGAAACCAGAGTAAGGTGAAGTGCTGAGCGTGTCGCCTGCCCACAGCTAAGAGTGCCCTGCTCTGCAGTCTCCATCACAGCTCCTCCTCTAGGTCCAGACCTCCAGACACAAGGGCTTGCTGTGGCCCCAACAACGTGGTTCGCTATCACACAAATGAGGTACCGAGGTACCTAACAGCCTCGACAGCTGGGACCCTGAGCAGCCAGGAAGGTGGGTCTCATAGAGCCTGGGCGCTTCACCTGGTCGGGAAAGGCAAAGCCACCCTCGGCGTTCATTCACCATAGAAAGCTGGATTGCCACCTCAACCAAGCTGTGTTCTCTGAAGTCCCAGGGCAGCCTTCAGCCTGGCTCCGCTCAGGAAAACATAACTGGGGTCAGGAAGCAGCACGGTAACAGCCAGGAGCTGAGAGATGCGGGCAGAACATGACACCACGAAGCCGCCGCCTTTTGTGAGCAGCTGCACAGGGTGTGGGTGCTGCTAACTCAGACTCCACGGCTCCGAAGACGCTGCAGGACACAGAGTCACCGAGGCTAAATGGTGTGAGAACCTGCCACTTCTGGAACGCCGTGCACAATTAACAGACCAGCTCAACTGAAGTAGCTGCCCCAGGACGTCTCCCAGGCAACACACACTCGGAGTGACCTGGGTACCCCCATGTCTGTAAACATTCAAATGCTTTTTCAATGACCCTAGTTCCATAAGGCTTGAATTATCCAGACTTAGTGATGCCTGCCACACGGTCACTGATGAGATCCTGTTCCAAAATTCACACTTCAAACTTCATGGGGTGTGTCTTCACATCAAGTAGAAGATAAAACAGAGGGAAGAAGTTAAAAGAAACAAATACATGTGTGTTTGTTAATTCTGATTGTCAGTAAAAATATTGTTTATGTTGGCGACTTTGTAGTAAGTATCAAGTATCTGTAGTAAATAGTTGTGAAAAATTTATGTCACAAAATCCCAATACAAAAAGACCACCTCCAAGCTGTGGTTCCAGTCCGAGTTCCTCTAGACACATGGGCCACCAGGCGGGTCCCTTCCACCTGCTGCTCCTGCTGCTCCTGCGGCCAGGCCTGCCGGGCTGGCAGTGCTGCCTTCCTCAGGGCCGCCCTTTTCAGGGCTGCCTTTGGCATCAGTCTGGAGCGGGGCCTTCCCCGAGGCTGCTGAACCGTCCATGCTCCCTAAGGCCTCCTGGCCAGAGAGGAGCTCAGGAGGCTTGCTGTCTGCAGTGCTGCTCTCTGGGGGTGAGCGTTCTCCTGGGGCTCCACCAGTGCCTCTGGGCTAGAAAGTACAGGAAACATTTTGTTTCAGTGGTCTAAGTAACACACTGGGAAGGTTACTAATCTCGTCTGACAAGTTTCTATGCGACTCTGAATTCATCCCGAGTGCAGGGCTGTAAAGGTGCAAACACTCAGCAGCCTCCCGAAACCTGCTGGGCAGAGCAGGACACGACGAGCCCCGTGGTCAGGACTGGGGACCCGAACTGCCGACTCCTCCCGCCCGGTGAGAACAGTCCACTGACAAGCACTGTCTGAACACACGCTGAGTTCTGGGTGCTGGGGGCACCGTGGGGACACACCAGACACACCCATGCCCTGCTGGAATGTACATGTAGGTTGGGGAGAGAACCCGGGCAACAAACAAAGGAAGCATCACGCCAGAAGTGGGCTGGGACAGGAGGGGGGGCCCACAGGCTACGCCGGGGAAACAACTCCGGGTCATGAACAGCCAGCACCACGATTCCGAGTTCAAGGACTGGTCAGGAGTAAAGCGAGTGAGGAGGGGCCATGCAGGAACAGGTTGGGTGAGGGCAGACAGCAGGGGCCCCGGGCCACACAGCAATTTGGTGTTCACTCTAAGTGGGGCGGGACGTCACTGGAGGACTCCTGAGATGACTGTCAGATCCACGTCAACTATAGAAGCTGGAAGGACACCTCCACATTTTCCAGATCCACGCAGACATCTGTCTGTATACTAGCTCCATCGAAATGGGGTCTAATTCCCTTGGCTCTATTGTGTTCATAACTATTTTTCAAACTTTTGTACCTGCAACTTAAATTTGCAAAGGACAACACAAATCCCCATCTCAAACAGAAATGGGAATGCCCCTTTAAATGGTCAAAATGGTGGGAAAGTCCTCACCATTCTGCAGGTAAGAAGCACAGTGTGGCCGGCCAATGATACCAATTTGGGAAGCCAAGCTTCTTGGTCCCCTGCCTCTTCTTCCAGCTGAGACTCAGCTCTGCTCTGGGCTCCCCGGGGCTCGGCCTCCCCTGGGGCTCCCTTCCCCTCTCTCTCTCTCTCTCTCGCTCACTGGATGGTTTCCTACGAATTCCCACCTGTGCTGACAAACTACCATGAAAGAGCACTTCCTGTGAAAATCAACTCTCAGTTCTCTAAGGAGGCCGGACTAACTCCTGACCACGGCGAGGACAGAGCGTGAATGACTTTACCGCAGTGACAGAGCAGTGCAGGTCAGTTAACCATAGGTCTACAGGGAGCACTGAGGCCTCGAGCAAAGGCACAGAAAACAAACCGTCGCTGACTTACACTGGACACCACCTCGGGGTGCTCTCGCGTCTCTGTGTCTGGAAAATCACATGCCCGGAGCACTTCGGGACTCAAGTGGCCAGTGTGAATTCTCAAGTCAGCATCTCTCTCTCTCAAAACACGTCTTTTACCCTCAGACATTCTGTCGTAAGGGCCTTGCTCAGAGGGGCCGATCTGGCCCCCACAGTAAGAGTCTGCATCACCTGCTCCACCACTGGGTCTATAATCGATTCTCTGCTGCTGGCGCCGGTCACCTGGCTGAAGGGCCTGGGGCGGCTCTCTTCCTCGACCACCTAAAGGTCTCAGCAGAAGAATTGAGTTCCCAGCACCATAGCAGAAACCCTAGAAGGAAAAGACAAACGTACTCCTGAGTACTTAATGGCTGACTTACAACGAAATTATCAGGGGCTTTTTTATTCAGGGTGCTAACAAATTTTATATAATTTAACTTGTGGCATTTGTGGATACAAACATGTTAATTTAACTTTTTTCATTAGAGGTCTCTACTATAGGGTAGCCAATGAAAATGAGAAATCACTCGGTATTAAGCAGACACTTCAATCAGCTAGACACATTTTGACTGCATTATAACAATGGTGGTTAGACTGAAGCCTAGAAATTTCCACTGGAAGGCACTAACTGTCTCATAATTGAGCATATGTTTTCTCCATTCACACCCATCACATGAGGTAAATGCTGAAAACTTTTCAAAGTTGTACATCATTATGTCAACATTCTCCTGCAGGTTTTCTTTTTTTTACTGCCATACAAACTTGGCTTCAGTTACAGCTGCAACCCAACAGGCTTTGAGTCACGGTCCATGGAAACGCCCAGCAGCGCTTCTCCAAGGGGGGCCCACAAACCCTGGAAAGACCTGGGAGGTCCACACTGCCCACAATACACAGACAGGCGCCTCCCTCCCTTCCAGAGCATAAGTGGGGTCTCCCGGGCCTCGCTGACTTTCTCGCTGGTGGTTCACGGGCTGTGTGCTTGCACAGACTGGTATTTCAAAATTCCCTCAGTTTTAATTCTTACCATGTAAAGTATCAATAAATAAAATCCCCATAAATAAGAGACTTTGTGGTCTCCAATTCTGGGGAATGCAAGAGCCCCAGAAACAAAATGTTTTATAAACTAGAGATGCTATTTTTTGAAGATAGCAGCAGCAAAGGCCTTTCTCCTTAGGCAGACAAAATGACAAGAAATGATGGGCTTTGCGTGTAATTTCACTGTCAGAGACTAAACTACACACCTAATGTCACCTAGCAAACCCACGCCCACAAACCACTGCATCCTGAAACCAGAAACCAAAACAAAACCCACAACAGGAACCATCTCAAAGTGGCAGTGAACTTGTGTCCTGAGGGAAGACACTCAGAGGCACATCTGAGGTCCTTCCGTTTTGTGTTATGTGACGACTGCTTTATGTGGGTCAGGGCTGAAAACCGACAGCACGGAAAGCCAGACTCTGTGGGGAAGGGACCAGGCACATCTCCCCTCTCAGGAACACCCGTTCCTGGGTCCCCAGACCACTGGTGCACTCGCCTTCCTCCACACTCATACCCTTTCCTGCCACTGTAAAACCCAAGGCTGCTCCTACTCAGCGCTGCAAAAACTCGGACTGGAACAAGGGGACCCATTTTCTCAAAGAGGGCGTAAACAATTCACTTTGCTTGTATTAATTCACCAAGCGCAAAGAACCAATTTAAAGGGAGGTCGTATTTTAAGTGAGCACCATGTCCGTGCTTAGGAGGAACACACGTGGGGTATGAATAAAGCTGTAGCACCGAAAACCACCTTCTCCTACTACTGGGCTGACTCAGCCTGATCCCTAGGCTTTGCTGAAGCCTAATACTTCAGAAGTGCCTTTGTTCCGTAAACCCCGGTGTCCGCGGCGCTCTGTACTGACCAGGACGCCCACGGCCACGATGACGAGCAGCGGGACCTGGTAGAGCACTGGGGTCTCCTTCATGAGCGCTCTAATAAACTCCCCGATCCCTTTTCCAATGTGCTTCAGTGGCTCCGTGACGAAGTTGGTGAATGTGACCGCCAGTGCCTAAAAAACATGAAAGCAACTTCGTTTTTCTCGCAGGAGTGCGGCACACGCTACTGGTCAAACCTCACTGGGCACTGAGGCCAAAGTTGTGTTATGCACATTAAGATGCTGCCACAAGCTTTTAAAAATATGGAAATCAATGTGACAGTTTTTTTCCCCTGGAACAAAGGTTTATTAGCAAAATGACTCTAAAACAGACTAACGATTTCTGCCCAACCTCAGCTGGTTAGAGCATTGTCTCAATATGCCAAGGTTGTGGGTTCGATCCCCAGTCAGTGCTTATATAAGAATCAACCAGTGAATGCACAGCTAAGTGGAACAACAAATTTATGTTTCCCTTTCCCCTACCCCCTCCTCTCTCTAAAATCAATCAAACAATTTTTAAAATAAAAATAAAATAGTAAACACAATTTTTAATATATGTAAGGGTTATTGACTTACTTTGTATAAGTAATTTTTACAGAATATATTCCATACCTTTGTTGGGGGGACCAATAAAATAGGGTTGACTAATAAGAGCTCATAGTATTTTTGGCATGGGTCATCCTTATAGGTCCATGAACTTCTAAGCCATTCTATTTAAAGAAACAGATAAAACAGAGTCATTTTTTAAAAAGCTACATTTCATTACCAAATAAGACAATACTTTGGTTTTACCCACCTATCACCACCAATTTTACATTGTTTTACAGACTCCCTGTAATGAAAATTTAAAAAACTTTTCATCTTGTGTCCAAAATGTTTATTTTAAAAATCCATTAAAATTGTACAAGTCTTATGCAGATAAAATATTTTGTCATAAAGACTTCCATAAGGTAGCTATTTGAAAACTGGGGAACTCTGACCAGCCTGCTGGACCGTGTCCCAGTCACTATCCTGGCTGTGACACTGGACTAGCGCCACTGTGCCAGATGCCACCATTGGGGACAGTGGGGAAAGGGCACACGGCACCTCTCTGTACTATTTCCTACAACTACCTGTGAATCCACAATAATCTCAATGACATCTCAACTGAAAAATCAGTTCCCCCAGTCTGTCTATGTCAGCCTTACACAAGTCCCAGTCTGAGCCAGAGGAGGCACGTGGTTGTCCCTGAAGCCAGGAAACGAAGCTGGGTTGCCTTCGCTCCCACAGCTCTTTGAGGAGCATTAATTTTGGACACCTGGTTACAGAGTCTGCTGAGATTCTGCCTGCATTAGTCATCATGGACTTGCATTTATTTATCAAGTGTCTGAACATTAAACCATTCCCATTACTAGATACAAATAACTAAAGGCAGTCAACGTTACTGAGAATGTTTACATCATAAAAATCTGTAAGACATTTACCCCTTTGTAAAAAAAAAAATAGTAAAGCTATGAGTTCATAAGTCAGTATAATGAGATAAAGCCTAATTGGTTATTACTTCATATATGCGGATTCACCCAATACACTACGTTAACAACCAGCATGTGCCAGACACTGCTGGTGAACAGCGAGCACTGGGCCCTTCACAGGCTAACGGAGGAAACAGGTGCTATCAGAGTCGGCGAGTCAGTGTCTGCTCCTTCCCCGTTCGTCACACAAAGGCAAAACTCACTGGTCTGAAACCGAAGACATATGTCTACCTATCTATGGAAGGAAATATATATTTATATAGATATATGAAAAATTTTAATTGCTACTTATTAGCCTGACTTTATAAATCAAATTCCTAGCAAAAATGTGTAATATATTCCTAATGTTATTTAATAAAAATATAAATACAGGTTTATTAAAAAACTCTAAATGTCCCTGTTCATTTATCTAACTCCCTCCTCTGCTTTCTTTCCCAACCAATCCAAAAAATGAAATAAGGGAAATATAGTAAAGATATATAATATTTTAATGCAATATTAAAATACATATTATAAGGGTGGACCCCCCAAAACCCCCAATATTATCTTCTGGTGGGTGGGCCCCATGAAGTTCAGGCTTCCCCTACTAGGTTAAGTTCTAGGAGGCCCACCAGCTGGCACTATTGTGAGAAGCTGAGTTTGGCTTCAGTGAATTTTTTTTTAAGACACTTTCAATGTGTTTGCCCACTTCATGATGGCTGATTTAAGAGCACACCTGCCCAACCCACACCGAGTGTTCAGCAGTTTTTGACTAAAATGAAATGACCACCATGTCCCATGCTCCCAATTCACCCAATGCCATCCCAAGCGGTTTGTTTTTGGTTTTGTTTTTTTGTTTTCCTGGGTGAAAAAAGCCCTCAATAGGGAACACTTTGCTTACGTGGAAGTGGTGAAACAAAAAATGGCAAAAGCACCTTTAAAGGGCATCAAAATCGATGAGTTCAAAAACTGTTTTGAGCAGTAGAAAAGAATGTCTCAATAGGTATACTGCATCAAATGGAGAGTACTTTGAAGCTGGCTGAAGTTTAAACATGTAAGAGTACACATTTGGGTGTTTGTTTGTTTGTTTGTTTGTTTTTGCCCTGGCTGGTGTAGCTCAGTGGATTGAGCACAGGCTGTGAACCAAAGGGTCACCAGTTTGATTCCCAGACAGGGCACATACCTGGGTTGTGGGCCACATCCCCAGTAGGGGGCGTGAGAGGCAACCACACCCACACATTGATGTTTCTCTTTCTCCCTTTCTTCCCCTCTCTAAAAAATGAATAAACAAAATCTTTAAAAAAATACACAATTTCTAATTAATAAATTCCAGAGTTTTGGGGGGTTCCCTACTATACAGGGGCAGGCAAAACTAGGTTTACAGGTGTGAATACACAAAACAGAATTTATTCTTGTATTATTATTGTATTTATTTATTTACATTACAACTGTTTTACCTACTATATCAAAGACCAGCAGAGAACGGAAACCACAGGTATAATCATGAGAATTAAGTTTACGTATCCATATCAATTTATCCACGAATACAGTCGATGTTTTTTTGATAATTTAGGATATTGTAAAGGCATAACTGAAGATGTCATTTTGACATGGCAAACATACCAGTACAATACACAGATAACGTCTCATAGAACTCTACACTTTAAATCTACATAATTTCAGTAACAAATGTCATCCCAATAAACTTAATTAAAAAACAAAGTCACAACAATGGGTTGAAAAATATATAATTGATATATAACTATATCTATAATTTGGGGATGACATTGAAAATACTATTCAGGAAACTTGCAGAGAGTAGGTATTTGTGTAAGGCTGAAGAAGACTATCTCTTCTCCTGGACTTTGCTTTATCTTTGAAACCTAAGAGTTGTCTTGCATGGTCTCCTGACATTAAAGGCTCTTCACAGTCCCTGACTGAATAGCTCAGTCAGTTAGAGCATCATCCCAATAAGCATAGGTTGTGGGTTCGGTCCCCAGTCAGGGCACATACAAGAATCAACCAATGAATGATGAATAAATGGGACAACAAATCTATGTTTTTTTTTCCTTTTTCTCTCCTTTCTTCTCTAAAATCAGTACATAAAAACAAAGATTCAGTCATGAAGAGCCTCCTTCTGGCATTTTACCATTTCTTTGTCATTTTTAATATATTTTCTCATTCTCAGAAATTCTATTCAAAATAAGGCTGAGTGAACCAGCAGTGCCTTACCCCAGAGACTTCCAGACCAGTCCATCTTCTCCGCACACACGTTGCCCAGCGGCTCCAGCTTGGCGACTTCGGCCTGGTGCTGTGCGAAAGCCACCTGACCAACACAACCCAAAGAGAGCCTTGAGCCGCTGCTAACCCTGGTTACGCCTCCACACCCCAAACACCTTAGTGCAGACGCCAGATTGTTCAAAAATTCTTCACAGAAAAAATACACCCACTATTTCTAAAGAGTAGCTCTTTCCAGCTCATGCAAGAAGTGAGGGCAAAGAACTAACTACAACTGCCTTCTGTGTAAATAACTGTGACGAGGAAGGAAAACCTTGTCACTAGTTTTAAAAAATTAGTTCAAGTTTAGTCTGTACCATGCTCCAAAGTGTATCTGTATGTGTTAAATGTCTACTCCTCACTGCATGGTAAAGTGGGGTTTTGCTCTGGATGGTCTTTCAGCACAAATGGCCTCTATAAGGGTAATATGCCTTTTATGAATTAAAGCCCCAGGGGAAATCAGTAAGGTGCACTATTCAATCAAACCACCGTCCTTCCTTTAATCTGTAAAGACTTACCAGTTCTAGAAGCTGTGGAACTTAGAATGTCTTTTTAAAAAATCTCAAAGATTTAATCAGATGAATTCATTACAACTATTTGGCTATTTGACTCACCCTGCTAAAAAAATCTAAAATTTTCCTGTAATGATTCTGCTATTTTGACAGGAATAGCAGTGCTTCTTTCACATTTCTATATACATATTACCCCAATTTTTTTTTCTTTTTTTAGGTTTAGAGTTAGGGTTCAGCATGATTCCAATTTTGAAAGAATTAAAATTTAGAAAAAAAGACTGTAAAGTCAAAATACTGACAGTGATTATCTCTAGGTCACATATTTATAGGTGATATTTAAAAATTAGCCCTGGCTGGCATAGCTCAGTGGATTGAGTGAGGGCTGCAAACCAGGCATCGCAGGTTCGATTCCCAGTCAGGGCACATGCCTAGGTTGCAGGCCATGTCCCCCAGCAACCGCACATTGATGTTTCTCTCTCTCTCCCTCTCCCTTCCCTCTCTAAAAATAAATAAATAAAATCTTTAAAAAAATTAAATTTCTCTGTATTTACATTTTTAAAATTCTCTACCTTAAACATACCAGGAAATAACTTTCATATCAAAGTTATTCATATCAGGAAATAACTTTTTAAAAATATCAGTATTTTGATATCATTTCTAGCAAAGAATAAAAGAACATATCCCAAATCACTTAAATAAGAGTTTTTAAAATGTGTCTACCTAGCTCTGGCTGGTGTGCCTCAGTGGACTGAGTGCTGGACTATGAATCAAAGGGTCGCCAGTTCAATTCCAAGTACATGTGCCTGGGTTGCGTGCCAGATCCCCAGTAGGGGGCGCGTGAGAGGTAACCACACAATGATGTTTCTTTTCCTCTCTCCTCCCCTCTCTCTAAAAATAAATAAATAAATAAATAAAATCTTTTATTTTAAAAAGTGTCTACCTAGCTCTCTTCTGGTTTAGCTCTTTAGATGCCTCCCATCAAGAGTTGGATTATGACAATTAGAACTCAACTTTTTTCCTAACTAGTCAAGGATCCAAAAGCCAGGCACCTAGAGCAGCTGCCAATTACACACCCCCGTCTCCACCCACTGCCTCCACCCTCACCTGATGCAAGGTTAGATACTAGCTCTAAACAGATTATCTCTTACTATGAAAGAACATTTTTACATTTTAAAACCTTCCACCTAATTAATACCTTATATAAATACATCCAATTCCATGCCGAACTGATGAGAAAACTGACAAATAAAAAACGTCTCAACTGGGTGGACCAACGCACATACGTCCACAGCTCCGTAGCCACTAACAGCACGATGCAGAGCAGACACAGAAGCACCTTGAAGACAGAAAGCAGCAGAGACAACGAGGTCACTGTCAGGCTCTTCTCCTGTCAAAACCATACCCGTTAACAAAAACAAAAGAACTGGACTCAAATGAACAAAACTATTTGCTCCGTTTTGCTCCAAGTTCATCAGTACAGTATGAGTGACCTAGTACAGGTTCTTAACATAATTACAGTGGAGGACTGACAGTATTTCAATAAACCCTGTTAACCACGCCCCCTCCTCGCAGCTTACCATAAACACGTCATACGGGTCCACACCAAAGGAGTCTTCAAACCGCCACTTCCACTTTTCAAAATCATGAAACTTAAAATTAATTAAAATATCACTTAGTGCTTCATCCAGGGCACCTGGATTCCACTTTTCTCCGTCGAGAAACTTCTGTATTTCTATCAAGGTTTGTCGATTAAGGATAATCTCAGCATCGTAATGCATATTGCCTTTGTTTTCATCTGGCTGAATTCAATTTGCCCCCCGAAAAACAAACAATAGGAAAGAGAATTTTATTATTAGTGAAATGTTTCAAGACAAAAGTCAACTTGGAACTAAATATATAAGTAGTTCACAATATTTCACACATATTGAGTTGGCCAAAAGGTTTGTTTTTTTCTGTACGATGGCTCTAGAAGTGCTTAGTTGTCTTTAACTTCATTTGAAACAATTTTGTTAGATTGTATGTGACAGCTGTCATGTCAGCATGTATTAAAAAAAAACATCAAAATTGGTGAAATTTTGTGTAGCCATTTTAATATTGAATATGGAAGAAAACAAGCAACATTTTCAGCATATTGTGTGGCATTATTTCAAAAAATGGTAAAAATAAACAACTGAAATGCAAAAAAAAAGGTGTGTGCAGTGTGTGGAGAAGGCGCTGTGACTGATCAAACGTATCCAAAGTGGTCTGTGAAGTTTCGTGCTGGATTTCTCACTGGACGATGCTCCAGTCAGGGAGACCAGTTGAAGTTGATAGTGATCAAACTGAGACATTGAGAACAACCAAGGTTATACCACAAAGGAGATAGCCAACATTCTCAGAATATCCAAGTCAATAACTGGTGAAAATGAAAACTGTGTCTTTTATTTTATGGAAAAAAAATCTGGACTTTTTGGCCAGCCCAGTATAAAATAAAAACACCCCCCAGTCTATCTCATAGGCCGACATGAAAACAAAAGATAATACATGTCAAAAACATTTCAAAAATTATGAAACTCCGCCAATAATGTACATTTTACTAAAATATAGTTGGTTCCTACTATGTGCCATAGTTATATTCTATAGTCACCTCAAACACTAATTAACAAATACTGAATGAACCATGGTTCCTGCAACAGGAAATACAGGAGGAGGTTCCTGCAAACACGTTTTCATCAGCTGCCAGTCAATAACCTTTTTAAAATATTAGTTTCTATTCAAGGACACCTTATTTAATGTGCACTGCTGAATCATTAACACTGAGCTCCACGCCAAAAGTTCTGTAACTCAAGACTAAACGAAGCTTCTCTGGCACACGTGCCTTGTCTCCGAGGCACCTCACAGCCTCCCTGCACAGGACAGGGAGCACAGGACAGCACTGCGCCACAGAGCTGTTTAAAAGTAAAGTGACACAGCCCTGGCTGGCATAGCTCAGTGGATTGAGTGCGGGCTGCGAACCAAAGCATCGCAGGTTCGATTCCCAGTCAGGGCACATGCCTGGGTTGCAGGCCATGGCCCCCAGCAGCCGCACATTGATGTCTCTCTCTCTCTCTCTCTCTCTCCCCCCCTCCCTTCCCTCTCTAAAACTAAATAATAAATAAATAAATAATATTTAAAGAAAATGAAGTGACCCATACATGCCAGGTGTGAAAATGCAGCACAGAAAAGCACACGTTTATCGTCTAAGAACTGAAACAAGACTGCAGATGTGGCCTTGCTGGATCTCAGCTGGGAGCGAGTGCATCAGGCAACTCAATGTCCTGCTGTCCTGTGCACGTCGAAATGTGGCCACAAAGGACCGTGAGCACCGACTCTGGGGCTATACATGAGGTTCAGTGACTAGGCAGATGTGCATATATGGAGCCCACAGTAATGAGGGTCGACTATCTCATGACCCAGTTTACAACATTCCACGTGCAGAGAGTCTCAGGGAGGCTGACACGTGCAGCAATACAGACTGGGAAACGAAAGGGGTCTCACACAGCAGAAAATCTGAGTTCCTGTAAACATACGTTATATATGCATGTAACCATCTGTATTAGTGTGAGTTCAGGTTAGCAAAATCACGGCGAACATCTACGTCCGTTAACCAGTTAATACAGATAACATTCTTCTCTTTTATAAGAGTAAATACTGTTATTTATATTAAAAAATATAAAATGAGAAAAACCAAAGTGCCACGTCAGATCACAAATCATCACTAAGCATAAAAAAGCAGTCATTAATCAATATTTTAAAAAACCAGGCACCATGTAAATAACACACCCCAGCACCTGCAGCTCAGTTACTTTCTGGCTGTTCCCTCATCTACCGGTGGCCAGGCTCCGCCCCACCTAGCACATACTCAGACCTTCGAGACAGGGTGCACACATGCGAACACGTGCTCTTGCACCTCCAGGAGAAGGTGGGACCACTTAATTATTCATCTAGTACTCTTTTCCCTTAAGTTTTCTTGACATTCTGACTGCGTAAGTGAAAACGATGACTATAAAAGTGGAATCTTCACATTAATTATGAATGATATGCACACGATACCCAATTCTATAAGAGCAGCACTTGCCACAGTAAAAGACTTGGGGGACAAACTACTTAAAACACATGCTCCTTCTCCACATGGGAGGATCTTTCACCATCTGCACAAGAGTGCGTGACGTGCCAGAAAACAAGTGAGGGCCAGAATGGAATTTCCTCCCCAAGTCAGGAGCTGACTGAATCCCCCAACTGTCCAGTAAAGTTCAAACAGCAAATTTAAAACAGCGCTCACCCCCACCTCGATTAAGTGGTTCAGCGCGGGGCTGAAAACGTAAATCCCCACGAACATGAGGAAGAGAGGGGTGGTCTGCACCACCTCCCAGCAAACCTCGGCAGACAGACCTTGGACCCTGCACGCACAGGTTCTGGGAAAAGGGTCCGTCAGGAATTCCCCACGCGAGCACAGTGGAAACCGCGCTCTATCACTGCTCTGCGTAACTGGGTGTTAGTAAGTGAAAACACCCACTGCACTGCTTAATATCACCCGACCGATACTCACAAGTCCGAGCTTCCTGGCTTCAAGTAAAATCTTATTTAAGTATCTCCCAAAAACAGGATTTCTTTGACTTTCATAGTCTTTCTTCTTTTTGCTTTCACATTCTTCAATCTGTAATCATACGCACACAGAAAATCCACAGTTAGCATCAAGTTTAATGTAAGGGTCAGGTTTCTAACTGAATGGCCCCATCAAGACCAAGGTGAGGCACTGGTTATTTCTATCAAGTCTGCATTAAAATGGAGAATTTGCCTGCTGTCTGTGGGCTCTCTCTTTGCAAAGGGCAAGCAGGCAATGACTGAGGAACACAGGCCCAGCACCCAGCCCAGACTGGCAGTTTCTCTGCTGCAAGCAATTGTAAAGCTGAAGATCATAAAGAAGGGGGCAGCAAAGTGGGTCAGCAGAGTCTCTGGACCAATCTCTTTGCAATGAGG